>AWOL01S0021161.1:335305-388878 GCA_000715115.1 Nicotiana otophora
CAACCCAGTATAATCCCACTAGTGGGGTCTGGGGAGGGTAGTGTGTACGCAGACCTTACCCCTACCCTGGGGTAGAGAGGCTGTTTCCAATAGACCCTCGGCATCCTTCCCTCCAAGAACTCCCCACCTTGCTCTTGGGGTGACTCGAACTCACAACCTCTTGGTTGGAAGTGGAGAGTGCTTACCATCAGAGCAATCCACCTTGTCTAAACAATACATTAAAAAGTTTATAAATAAAAAACGACGTCTATAACGGACCAAGAAGGAATATATTATAAGCAAAGATCAACCTAAACGAATGATGAAGTGGCAATTTTAAGGTATAAAGCAAAATTACTTTGATTCAATCATCAGATAAATAAGCTGACGAATCCGATGCGAAGGCAAAAAACCAAATAACAGTATTTTGTAAATATGTTACCCTAAAACATATCATAAGCGAAATCAGGTAAAAGGACAGCGTACAGCTACTGCTTGGTAAAAGCGCTGATTACAAAGAAATGAACAAAAATGATTAGGTAAAAGGAATGGAGAAAAGAGGAAAAGAATATTACCGGAATACCAAGGGATTGAAGGTAGGTGACGGCGGAGTGGAGGATGGTCTTGCGGCGGCCCATGATGGCAACGGAGGCACCATGTTTGCCGAATTGAGTAGAGATCTCAAGGCCGATACCAGAACCGCCTCCGGTCAAAAGTGCTACTTTCCCTTTTAGTATGTCTGACCTGAAAGGAGACTCCATTACAAGTACAATGCCACGGGACTGTTCGTGAGGACAGCAAAGCAAGATAGTCTGACCAATAATCACTTTGCTTCGGTCCTAACCAATAATAAGCACAATATGGTGTTTGAATCAATCACACAAACTCAAAGTTGAAAGATGCGAGGCCAATATTCGAGTTTAATTTATGTACAAAAAAAGAAAATACAAGTGTATGAGATGTGTCCTCTAACAAAGCATATACATGTCTATATATACATAATACAATGAATGTCCAAAGACAGCTAGGCTGGCTCTTGACCCATCCAGCTATGGTGCACTCCTTTATGCTGGCATCAATTGATCTCCATGAATGTGTTGGCAGCCCATGTGTCAATGGTCTTGTCCAGCTGCTGTGCCCCAATTCTTGCTGGCAAATAGTTGCCTCCGTGATTGCCCAAACAGGCTGTGGTCCTACCCAGCTGTGCAGCACATGCCTTTGCCGGCAGTCAGTTGTTTCCATGATTGTCCCGTCAGGTTGTGGTCCTGCACAGTTGTGCTGCATGTGACTTTGCTGACACATTGTGGCCTTCATGAAGGCCCGGACAGCCTGTGGGATTGTTGCCTCCATGTGCAAAGACCTTCTGGTCTTTGGCAGCCAAGTTTGACTCGGTTTGCAGCCCTTTAGGCGGCAAATTTGGTCGGAAAATATGTGGGGCGGTACCCCCCCCCCCCAAACTTGAAATGGCGACGACCGCGGCGCCATAACGGTTCAAGTAATCGTGAACTTGATCTTTGAACGGCCATAGCGCCTCATATTTTTCCCACGATGCCTCCTCTGGCGGTTGCCCCTTCCAACGGACAAGAAATTGGGCGCTTGAATTGCCCCAACTTACTCCTAGTATCACTCGATGGTTGATAATGGCCTCGACTTCCTTGTCGACGACCGAAGGAGTTGCGAAAATATTTAGTCGGCTGGATTGCCTCCGCTCCATATCACCCTTCTCTCCACAACGTGCCTCTGACGGACTGACATGCCCCGACCCAAGCAATTCTTCGGGTTGCTTCCTTGAATCCTCCAACTCTGGAGGCGCCATGTACAGACCCATGGCAGGTGGCTTCGCCCACGGTATGAAGTTCTTCTCCTTAAGGACTTGTTGTTCACAAGGAGTCAAGGTTTCGTCCACCTTGACCTCCTTAGTCTCTGTCCCGACTGCCAAAATCGTTGCTCCCTCTTCCTTGAAGCCTTTCACGATTTGAATCGCGGACAATTGACTAACAACTTGCGGCACTCGAACTGTCGGTACCACACATGGACCCCTCGAGTCATAAATGTAGATTTGGTTGAGATATGGGCAGATGAAGGCCTTCAATTCATCCCAATAGTCCATCCCTAGTACCAGATCAAACACATCCAGGGAAGCGACAAAGAAACTCACGTTTCCCTGCCAAGCTCCTAAGTTGAGCTGTACATTGCGGGCAACTCCTTTCACGTTGGTGGGTTTGGCGTTTATAGTCTTCAGCACGGAATTTCTAGGACCAAACACAAGGGCAAGTGACTTAGCCTTTGCTTCCGACACAAAGTTGTGTGTCGGGCTGCTGTCTACAATGATACGAACAGATTGTCCGTTCAATCTTGCATCCACGAACAGGGATCCTGGCTCTCTCGATTTGGGCTCCCTTCCAATCACATCGTTGCCTAACGAGTGAACCAGTTTGGCAATGTCATGCTTCCCTTGGGCAGCTTGCTTCAAAGAAGGATTTTTGGCTACTACCGCGCGCAGTAGCATGTTGCCAAGATGAGATATGCCCGACGGTTGTTGAACTTCTACTTCGGCTTGTTTATCAATGGACTCTCTCCTCTGTTAGCCTCTGCTCGGCCGCAATTAAGGCACCGAGTTTCTTCAAAGAAGGACAATCCTTGTAACCATAACTAGTGTCATTGCAATGTAACAACCATTGCGGGGACCAACTTCCTTCTTCCGTTGATTATACCGGTCGTGCCAGTGAGACGCCTTGTTGCCTTCTTGTCTGGAATCGCGGTCCGGGGCAACAACTTGCTTGACCTTGTCTCGATGTCCATGGTCTCCACTAGGTTGAAAGTTGGTGTCCCTTGCTTTTGTGGCTTCAGTCCTAAAATCATTTAAGGACTCGGCACCGCGATAGCTTCATCGACGTCTTGGACTTGACGCCGCTGCAATTCCTGTTTGGCCCAGTTTTGAAGGCCATCAATGAAAGTGAATAGCAAGTCATTGCTTGCCATGTTCGGAATCTGCAGGATGAGTTTAGTGAATTCCTTCACGTATTCACTAATGGAATTTGTTTGCCTGAGCTCTCTCAACTTCCTACGTGCCTCATTGACAATGTTTTGGGGGTAGAACTGGTGCTTCAGTTCGAACTTGAACTGTTCCCAGCTCTTGATGGAGCAAGTTCCCTTCTCCATGTCAGTTTTCTTCCTCCTCCACCAAAGCATAGCGGTGTCGGCAAGATACATAGTTGCTACCCGGATCTTGGCAGCCTCATCAACGATGCTAAGGTGCTCAAAGTAGTCTTCCATCTTCCAGATGAAGTTCTCTACTTCTTGAGCATTTCGTTCGCCCCTAAACTCCTTCGGTTTTGGGCCCTCAATTTTAGTTTCACGCACTATTACATGTCCAGTGCCACCGGCTAACATTGCTGCCTGCAGTTGTTGCTTTAGGACTTTAATTTCCCCGTGCAACGCTGATACAGCCTCGGTCAACTTAAGATCAAGGTTGGTCAGTCCTTCCTTCTGCTCATCAATCACTTGATCCAACGTCTCTTTGACGTCTCCTAGTCCATCTAGGGTAGTAGTCTCAAGCGAGCTGAAGTTGTGTTCAACAACTTGCATGTGCTAATTTAAAGCATCTAAACAAGCTTCAGTGAGATCTATTCTCACGCTTAAGAGATTTGAGGTAGAAGCCTCACAATTTTCACCATGGCCAACCTGTTGTGGGGGCAACACAAAAGCTGGCGCCTCACTTGTTACGGCTATGGGGGTATCTCGCACTTTGCTCGTTTCTCTCTTATTTGGTTTCGGTCTCTTTGTTGGTGACTCATCTCTCCCACGAATGTTGTCTAAGGTAACATCATCTCCATCAGTTTCCATGGTCAACTGACCTCACTCTAATACCAATTGTCACTGGACCGTTTTTCTGAGGGCTCCGTGAGGACAGCAAGATAGCCTAACTACCACTCTTGCTTCAGTCCTAACCAATAATAAGCACAATGTCGTGCTTGAACCAAGACAATCATACAAACTCAAAGGTTGGAAGACACTGAAATGAAAGACACACAAAGATGGGAGGCCAAGGCCAATTTTCGGGTTTAATTCATATACAAAAGAAGGAAATACAAGGGTATGAGATCTGCCCTCTAACAAGGCATATACATGTCTATATATACATAATACAATGAATGTCCACAGGTAGCTAGGCTGGTTGGAGACCCGTCCAGTTGTGGTGCACTGCTTTATGCTGGCATCATGTGATCTCCATGAATGTGTTGGCAGCCCATGTGCCAATGGTCTTGTCCAGCTACTGTGCCCCAGTTCTTGCTGGCAGATAGTTGCCTCCATGATTTCCCAGATAGATTGTGGTCCTACCGAGCTGTGCAGCACATGCCTTTGATGGCAGTGCGTTATTTCCATGATTGTCCTGGCAAGTTGTGGTCCTGCCCAGTTGTGTTGCATGTGACTTTGCTGGCAGAGTGTGGCCTCCATGAGAGACTGAACAACCTGTGGGATTGTTGCCTCCGTGTGCAAAGACCTTCTGGTCTTTAGCAACCAAGTTTGGCTCGGTTTGCAGCCCTTTAGGTGGCAAATTTGGTCGGAAAATATGTGGGGTGGTACAACAAGCCCTCTTTGTTTGTTTTTTTGTTTATTTTCCGTTGAATTCCACGGAACTGGAAATGTAAGAACGTGTTTGTTATGTGGGTTACTATTAGCCTATGCGTGTATGAAAATTGTAATCAACGGACAAACGCCTTGGGATCCTCACCACACCACACAATACTGCAAATGGATCCTCCTCTTAATGTGGTGGGGCCACTTACAAGTAAGGGCCTTCAACTAGTGTGTACCTTACCTCTACCTTGAAGATAGAGATACTGTTTTCGATAGACTCTCGGTTCACAAAAGACGAGATAAAAAGCAACAACACCAAACAATAACAACAACAAAATAGTAGAAACAAAATGAAAGAAACAATAAGTAATAAATCTAACAATAAGAGAATACAAGTCTAACACTAATACTCTTGACTACCTACTAGTCGTCTACCTTGATCACCTTCCTATCAAGGGTCATGTTCTCGGTAAGCTGAAGTAATTTCATATTTTGCCCAATCACCTCTCCCCAATACTTTTTCGGCCTACCTCTACCTCTCCTCAACTCCTCCAGCGCCAACCTCTCACACCTCCTTAGTGGAGCATCTGTGTCTCTGCTCTTCACATGCCCAAACCATCTAAGCCTAGCTTCCCGCATCTTATCCTCCACCGGAGACACTCCCACTCTGGCCCAGATATCTTCATTTATTATCCTATCCATCCTGGTATGTGTATGAGTAAAAACTTCATTTGACATATTTGGCCCAGTCAACTGTAATAAAGCATACGATGGTGGTGACGTGTCGAAATAACTCCGAAAGGTCGAGGTTAGAGGTGAAGGATAAAGCGGTATCGAGGTCGAACTGGTTTGACAGATGACAAGAACGAGCATTCATCCTGGACACGAGGTGATGGCCAGCCTTGGAATTTAGATTCCTTTTTACTATCTGGGGTTTGTGGCCCATGTGCTCTTATAAATAGGAAGAGATGTATATCAAAAAAGGATTTTGGATCTTTGGTAAAGAATTTCATCAACATTCTTTGTACAAGATTCTCACTTTATTGAATCGAAACAAAGCTTGACTTTACACTCTCTTTCCTTTATCCCTCTCTCCCGATCCAAGAAAGATCGAAATATACGGCTGCTTATCATCATCCATCGTTAGGAGAAAGACATCTGGGGAACTCATCCTTGACGGGTTATCTCTGTCTCATTCATTATTTGAAATTCATTTATTGTCATTTATTTCTTTCTTTTGTATTTTCAAGTCATTATTTCTCTATTATTGTCCAAAGTTGTTTTCTTTAATGTTATATATTAAATATTCACCGTAAAATACTAGATCTATCCTTGGATATTAATGTTGACTATGATTAACCCTATTTTTCAACAAATCTAATTGTATAAAAATAAAATCTATTTTTCTGATCATACAGTTTGGCGCCTTCTGTTGGGATTTCATAGTCAGACTATTAGTTTTCATTCATATCTATAATGTTCATAATTTGCTAACCTAGTACACTGCATGGTTATTCCTTTCTCTTGGCATACAAAGACTCCATGGCAGGTAACCAAGGAAAAACCGACCGAGGAAAAGGAGCTAGAGCGACAGACATCATCCCGCTCAATCTAATGAGTGCCATTGACGAAGGGTATGAAACATAAGACGAAGAAACGACCCCTATGCCATCTCCCAGGCTCAGGAAGTCGTCGACACCCTTCTGTAGCACGACCAAACCCAACGGAAAAGAATCTTCCACGTCCGTAGAAAAAGGAGCACCACCCGCCATAAAAAACTCCTAGAGACCTGGCTAACTAACACCTTAGTCAGCATGATGAGTAAGCAGGTCCCGTGCATGACCGTGGAAATCCCAAAGACCCATGCAGCCCAGCATAGGAGTGGGCAAGACGACTAACTAAATCCTCCAACTCCAGGTAATACCCATACAACTGTTGACAGTGCAGGTGATGACGCCCTCACCGCCATATTAAAAAGAATAGAGGAGATGGAGAATGAGAACATGGCACTCAAGGAACAGATGAAAGAGCATCAAGAATGGGTAGACAAGATACCAGGCTTCCCCAAATTAATACCAAAAAGAGACGCCAACAGGTTTGAAGAGTAGTTGTATAGGGAAGAAGTAGGTCTTTATGCCATACCAAAAACCTTCAAGAATCTATGACGAGACGACTGATCCCGAGGACCATGTGACCCATTACGTCACCGCAGTAAAGGGCAACGACCTCACCAAAGAACAAGTGTCCTCCATATTGTTAAAATAGTTTGGTGAAACCCTCACAGGGGGAGCATTGACGGTGTATTTACATCTGCCGGCCTACTCCATAGAAACATCGAGGAGATGACGGACAAGTTCGTAATAGCACATGTCGGGGCCAAGAAGGCCGAAACCAGGGTAAACGACATTTTCGCCATTAGACAATCCCCAGGGGAAGGGCTAAGGGACTTCCTTGTTCGGTTCAACGGAGTAAGGATGACCTTACCAAATGTCTTTGAAGAAATGTCCGTAGCAGCCTTCCAGAACGGGCTAAACAGAGAAGGGTTGAGGGCGACCAAAAAGCTGCTCAACCGATTGATGAAATACACACCGGCCACCTGGGACGAGATTCACAACTCCTATTATGACGAGGTCAGAGAAGACGACGAAGACCTCAATGGGCCAACCCGACGACTCATCTCAGTGCAGTCCGAACCCAAGAGGAAACACAGGGATAATAAGAGAAGAGGCCCTCTAATGCTGTAACCGGGCAGAGATCGGCATCAACCTTATATCAGGCCACCTGTCCCCAACTTCTACCGCGAAGACGGCCCCTCTAGGCCGAGATCAGACATCCCCAGAAGTGGCCGAGGTACGGCTCCTCTCGAATACATGACCCATCTAAACACCAGCCCAAATGAAATGCCTTCAGTCACCATGCTCAAAATCAACAACTACACGCAATTCGACATCAAATACATGAATTGTATGACCATAACCATGGAGAAGCACGCAATATACCACAACTCGGAGAGAACATAACCAAGGCACAATCAACCATTCAACACCCTAATAACCATCTCGCTCAAATTACGCTACAATGTCCGAACAGAACCACATCATGTGTGCATATAACTAACAAATCACAACCCCTCGTGGCATAGAAGAGCAACACATAGAACATATCAGAAAACGAACAAGATCAGCTCTAACAGAATGACACACCTCTCTGCAATAACGGTGTCGAGTCAACAAATCCAACCCAGTGTAGAATACACATCCTCCTTGGGCCTACCAATGGGCCCCCAAATCAACTCCGGTCATCCCCAAATGGATAAATAGTCCTCCAAAAGTCCACAATGACCTAACCATAGCACGTACTACCATCTAGATAACTTTGGCCATATCTTCACAGTCCGCAACCCCAAAACAATCTACTTTTGAGATCTCCCAGTCTCCAAATCCATAAAACATATGAATTACCATAGTTGATCCCAACTCCACCACCCGAATGTCTAACACATCTCTCATGCACGATCATCACACGAGGAATACTTCCATAATTCTTTCGTGCCACATAGCAAAAATCTGAACATCAGCAGTCGATCAACCAGGCGAGTACCGCAATACCAATGAAGCATCCGTCAGTCAAACCACAGTGCGCCTTCTGAAATTCATACCCTTCTCAGGCAATACCAAGTAGTAATAGCATTCATCTAATCATTTGAAACCGTCCATGCTGTCTAAGAATTCATGACCTTCCTTTTAAAATTGAACTGTATACTTGCACATGCAAATCCCAATCTCACACCATGCACCGCCTCTATCAGGCTATCATATAAAAATACGAAAATCTCGTAATCAACTCCGAGCCACCAGCAGAATACATACCCGATTAGTCAGAAACCTTCCATTTGATCTCATCCAAGAGAAAATCACAATACGCAACATTCTCCTCACGCCGGTAGGAAATATCCATCTCAAACCGTGGTAGAAACCATCGGGAACTCTTTGAAACCCATTTGCACATAACCAAGCCATCGGAACTGAATTTCTCTAACTCAACCAAGCCACGTTAGTCGCCAACCAAGAGTATTTTCACAAAACACCTGTAGAGACTCACCACATCATAAGTACCCGAAGAACCGATCATATCCATTACTGTGATGATCCAACCTACTACCAAGCTTTCCTATTTCTCTGATTTCTTTCCGAATTACCCTCAAGTTGACACTTTTCCTTGTCAGAACACTACGATTCTTACCCAAAACTCACCACAAGAGATCCTAGCATAAAACCACACCGCCCTAAGGCCCATAAGCCATTGTATTTCCTCTTAGCACCCCCAAAGTACCACAATCGAGATACCCACTCTGAAGAGACCTTATGTGAACCTAAAATTGTTTCTTTTACCTTCCTGATACTGAAATATATAATCCATAATTATATAGAAATACCGTGAGGCTTGACACCATCCAATGTAAATCTCAAATTCTAACTATATACAAATCCGAAAAATTCTCAATTGCTACATATAAATCTCGAATCCATTAGAACCTTCTCGAGAGTCATCCACTCTGCTCAAATTTCAATTGCCCTGCCCAAATGGGCTGAACGACCTGTGCCCCATTAGCACGGCAATACCCAAAGAAGTAATCCACACCTCTAATCAATTGAGTAAATTCCTACTCCATGTGCACCACATTCTTCATGAATCTCAACTCAATCATTATATGATTCCCAAAGACCCATAAAGTGTAATATACCATGTACCCCGATATTTCCTTCATTAAGTCATTCTCAAAACCAGCCTTTGCAAGTCATAACCGATACAGAAGTATGCCTCAGACCGAAACCACTACAACACGTAACCATGCAATCAAATCGTCGGTAATAAACTCCCCCACTTGGCTCAAAGCCATATATCAAAACACTCGGTAACTGACAATGCCCATACTTTATTACTGCCATAATACCGCAGCGGGATTCAACTAAATCCTTCATAAGCTCAGGTAACACAAATCATATAATACCTTAAATCATCTACTAAGCTCGCATTCACCCTCGTGGCAGTCAAGTCAATTTTCTCAACCAATCCAAACCCAAATCGCAACACCTAACTCACTGGTAGAAGAAACTTTCCTCAATCGGCATAAGAATCACATAACCTCAGAACATCTCGCACGAGATAGCCCACCTGCTTAGCCTCAAACTAGAATTTATCTACGCCCTTTCACAACCTCAACTACTATGCAACACTTAATCTTCCCGAGTCTGAACTCAGCAGCAATATATGAGAATCTACTCCATTCCCCAAATGAACAACATGAAAGAGTCCCTCAAAACACTCGTAACTCAAGATTGCATAACACATCCAAAGAAATCGAGCATCCAACAGTCCTTTTCACATCTCAAGCAAACTTTCTCAACACATTCAAACCATCTGAATACAGCCCGCAGTCATATCATACTTATCATATAGCCATCCAACCACTCATCGAGCCACAAATTCCACTCATAAGGACACCATCGGACATATAAGTCCAAAAGCACATGCTCACACAACTGAAACTACCGAGCCTAAGTTGCGGTCTAAATTTGGTCTCAAGTCCTCCAGACTGGTCCATCACCAAAACACAAAAACCACATCTCGTACCCCGTTCATGGAATTCCACAAGTCGTCGATACACAGCTAATACTGAGCGCTCATATGGGCATACGAGTGAGTGGAAGGACTTCAAAGAGATACGCTTCAAGCTGAATCAATACCGCATGATAAGGAAAGAAAGATGGGAAGTTTATCCTAAATGACATGTAGCCTCTCGAAGATAGACATGGATGTCATCATACCGATCCGCAAGACTCTACAGACACTTGCTCATGACTCGTGGAACCTATGAACCTAGAGCTCTGATACCAACTTGTCACGATCCAAAATCCAACTAGTCGTGATGGCACCTAGCCCAACCCGCTAGGTAAGCCAATTAGCAACAATCAATTCAAATGAGATTTACTGAGAGAAATAATGATAATATAATGAACTTTTATACAAAGAATTTCTTAATGACTGGTAGTACAAATCATGAACTTCTAAGATTTAGAGTTTACAAAGATAGTATGAAATAAATACATCATCTGTCCGAAATATACATAAATAGATTTTCATAAGTCTAAAGCTACCATGAACAAGAGGCAGCTATTAATAGAACGCAGGTACATATTCATTGCCAGCTTCTGCCAAACACAGCAACATCAGCTCCAAAATCTGCACGCAAGGTACAGAAGTGTAGTATGAGTACAACCGACTCCATGTACTTAATAAGTAACAAACATAACCTTAGGTTGAAAGCAGTGACGAGCTTGGACAACGGTCAGAGTCCAACACCAATAGCCAACAATAACTCACAACAATATAATAAAAGTAGTACAAGAAATAACTCAGAGATATAGTGCTCATCTCTTTCACAGTTACGGGAAATAGACATGTTTTTCAAGTATAACAGTAAAACACAAATCTTTCACTCAAATCACCAAAATATGAGTAAGTCAGAAAACTGTGATTTTTTCCAAAACTTTCAACAACAGATAAGATATTTCAATCTCAGCTAGCATGAAGAAAGTACATCTCTATGACTACATGTCAATATGCATGTGAAGTCATGAATGTCACAATACCATGTAGCATTAGGAAATGCATCTCTATGCATGTATGTCAAATATACATGTCAATACAATGCATCCCAGTGATGAACTCATGTACTCATACTCTCGGAGTACTCAATCTCACTGTCTCACACTCCCACTCATCACGCTCAATCACTCAGCACACCCAGTCTCTCAGCACTGTACGGTGCCTGCTACGGCGTGCATCCCTATCCCATCATGAATCAATAACAATTGCGCTCAATGCTGGTATGTCAGACTTCGGAGGGGCGGATCCTGCCCAAGCACTAATATAAGCCATTATGGCCTGCTGCGGCATGCAACCTGATCCCATCAATAATATATATAAAGCCCATAGGGCATGCTGCGGCGAGCAACCCGATCCCATCATGCGTCAATAGTTTCCGCTGCGCAGCCCAATCCCATCAATGTCACTCATAAACAGGCCCTCGACCTCACTCAGTCATCAACCTCTCCAGTCTTCCGGGCTCACAAATCTCATGCTAATCAGCCCAAACAATGATAACATGATGTGATAACAAATGAGAACAGAGACTGAGATATGATATGCAAATGAATGAATATGACTGAGTATGTGATTGCAATTTAAGCAAATAACTCTACAGCAGAAATGACCTCAATGAGTCCAAACAGAATAAGCATATAGCCTAAACATGGTTTCTAACATGGATCACAGCTCAATTACTCTAGCACGTAAACATTTTATGGATAAAAACAAGATTAGGTAGCTACACAGTACCACAAAATCAATCGAGACACAATTCACACAATGCACGCCCACACGCCTGTCACCTAGCATGCGCGTCACCTCAACACCAAATATATAACACGTATATTAAGGGATTCATACCCTAAATACCAAGTTTAGAAGTGTTACTTATCTCGAACAAGCCGAATCCAATACCGAGAAAGCCAAACAATACTCTAGAAACACCATCCCGTGCGCATCAACCTCCGAACGGCTCGAAACTAGCCATAAGCAACTCAAATACATCAAATAATGCCTAAGGAAACAACCTCAATCAATAAAGGTCGAATCTTTAATCAAAAGTCCAAAGTCAACCCAAAAGTCAAACTCGGGCCCGCACTTCAAAATCTGACAAAACTCACAAAATACGACAACCCATTCAATTACGAGTCTAACCATACTAGCTTCACTCAAATTGATTCTGAATCGATGCTTAAAACTCGAAAAATCACTTTACGAAATTTTAGACAAAAACCCCAATTTCTCTTTTGAAATCATCAACCAAATACCAAAAACGAGGATAGATTCATGAAATATAATCAAAACCGGGTGGAGAACACTTACCCCAATCCATATGGTGAAAATCGCCTAAAAATCGTCTCAATCCGAGTTCCAAATCTCAAAATATGATAGAAGAACCAAAACCTCGAATTAAATAGAATTTGTCCAGGCATTTCCGCACCTGCGACACCCCTCAGTGCACCTGCGACGTCGTTTCTGCGATAACATTTACGCTTCTGCGACAACAACTAACCACCCGACCCCTCGCACCTGCGGATCTCCTTCCGCTTCTGCGCAACCGCAGGTGCGAAGAGAAACTCGCTTTTGCACTCTAGCTCGCTTCTGCGTTCCAGACCTTCGCTTTTGCGATGCCGCAGAGGCGCCCAAATCATCTGCTTCTGCGAAGACTCCGCACCCAGCCTTCTCCCGCTTCTGCGATGAACAGCCCGCATCTACGATGTCGCTTCTGCGACCAAGACTCCGCAGATGCGGCTACACCTGCACCAGAAATCTTCAGTAATGCAACAAGAGATAAAAATGATCTGAACTATGTCCGTAACTCACTCGAGCCCCTCGGGACCCCGTCCAAATATACCAACAAGTCCCATAACATAACACGGACCTACTCGAGGTCTCAAATCATACATAACAATATCGAAATGATGAATCGCACCTCAAATCGAACTTAAGGAACTTTTGAACCTCTAACTTTCAAAACTCGTACCAAACTATATCAAATCAACTCGGAATGAACTCAAATTTTGCACACAAGTCCCAAACGACATAACGAAGCTATTCCAATTCCTGGAACTACAATTCGAATTCGATATCGTCAAAGTCAACTCTCAGTCAAACTTATGAACAATCCAAACCTTCAAATTTCCAACTTTCATCAATTAGTGCCGAAACCTTCTAGAAATATCCAAATGAAGTTTCGGGCGTGCGCCCAAGTCAAAATCATCATCCAGACCTAATGGAATCATCAAAACTCCGGTCCAAGGTTAAATACTAAAAAGTCAAATTTCGTCAATTCTTCCAACTTGAAGCTTCAATCATGAAATTCATTCTTCCAAACTAATTCCGAAACACCTGAAAACCAAAACTGACGATTCATACAGGTCATAATACATCATACGAAACTAATCAAGATTTCAAATAGCTGAACGGAATGCAAATGCTCCAAAACGACTGGACGGGTCGTTAAGGAATGATTGGACGCTTCTAATCTTCATTTACCTATTTACGTACCTGGAATACTGGAGTAGTTAGTGAGTCAAAGGCTATTGGGACTTTGCTTCTCTTTTCTTTTATGGGCAATGCATTGAGTTGCCTTTGTTTCTTAACTTCTAATGCCCTCAACTTAAGATGTTTTCATGGAGTATAGGATGATTTAGTCTGGGTTTACAGGGAGGATAAAATATAAGTCAATTGATTTCCAACGGTAAGTTATTTGGACTATAACATATATTATTAATTGATTGCTATAAATTGATGGGGTTAGCTTTTCTCTAATATTCTATCCAGATATTGAATTTACATCTTTATAATTAATTATGTGAACATGTTTTACTGAGACTTAAACTCAAAATAAGTTTATTAGAGAGCTTTCATGTTGCTTACAGTTGAATTTGACAATCAATTTTGGCATGATTTGCTTAGAAATTCTGATAGAATTCACTATTTCATCGTGATGAAGTCTTTAGTGTTCTTCTAGGCGTTGGGACTATTGTTTTTTTCTCTATTGTGTGAGATGTTCTGTGAGGAGTGTGCTAACGCTTCTACTTAGTTGTCTTTTTAGATGTGATAGTATCCTCACACGATGAAATGTGGAAAAAGAGATGTTCAGTCATTACCATTTGACACCTGCTATTGATTTGTCCTGGTCTAATCTGCAAGGAAGATGTTGATTGAGTCGTTCATAACCTCCCGTTATGAGTGGCAAAACATCCCTTTTGGAGTGGAAAAATTTGCCTTCACAATCCATTATTAATGTTATATTTGTTATTCAAATCGTAAGTGTGTAAGAGAATAATTCCTCTTTGTAGTGTAGTGGGATTATATAATTGAAAGGACATATATTTTCTATTTTGTAAGTAATAATTAGAGGCAAGAGAAATCTTTTGAATGTTGTGCGCTATGTATACTACAAGTAAAAAAAAAAAAAAAAAAATTCAGACATATTTTTTNTTAATTGATTGCTATAAATTGATGGGGTTAGCTTTTCTCTAATATTCTATCCAGATATTGAATTTACATCTTTATAATTAATTATGTGAACATGTTTTACTGAGACTTAAACTCAAAATAAGTTTATTAGAGAGCTTTCATGTTGCTTACAGTTGAATTTGACAATCAATTTTGGCATGATTTGCTTAGAAATTCTGATAGAATTCACTATTTCATCGTGATGAAGTCTTTAGTGTTCTTCTAGGCGTTGGGACTATTGTTTTTTTCTCTATTGTGTGAGATGTTCTGTGAGGAGTGTGCTAACGCTTCTACTTAGTTGTCTTTTTAGATGTGATAGTATCCTCACACGATGAAATGTGGAAAAAGAGATGTTCAGTCATTACCATTTGACACCTGCTATTGATTTGTCCTGGTCTAATCTGCAAGGAAGATGTTGATTGAGTCGTTCATAACCTCCCGTTATGAGTGGCAAAACATCCCTTTTGGAGTGGAAAAATTTGCCTTCACAATCCATTATTAATGTTATATTTGTTATTCAAATCGTAAGTGTGTAAGAGAATAATTCCTCTTTGTAGTGTAGTGGGATTATATAATTGAAAGGACATATATTTTCTATTTTGTAAGTAATAATTAGAGGCAAGAGAAATCTTTTGAATGTTGTGCGCTATGTATACTACAAAAAAAAAAAAAAAAAAAACTATTCAGACATATTTTTTTTTGAATAAATGAAGCGGTCCATGTAGCATTGTATCTTTCGTCGAAATTGAACATGCAATTAATAAAAAATTATTTTCTGAAACAGAAAATTTAGATTGTATGTCTATGTGTCCTTCATCTAGGTGAAAAGTTACCATTCAAAGGATTCTATGAGAGGAACTCTCTCTTAGAGTATATGATGTGATCGAAAAAAAGGATTCCATGGGAAGAATTCCTCTCTTACAGTATGTGATGTGATTATGTGAATGAAAAAATAAAATTAATAAAATAGAAATATAGAGAACGGAGTATGCACTAGAGGGTGTACATTTATTCCCTGATTTCGGGGGCTTTGATCTTTTGTTTGATTGTTAACGTATAATTATTATCGCGGGATGGCCAAGAGGTGCAGATTTATTTGTTCTTCATTTTACTTTTCTTTTTTTATTTCATATTTTATTTTTTGTAGTTTTAAAATGAGAACTTAATTGGTAATAGAGAGCATATATTTTGGCTTATACAGTATCTTGAGAAGGCATTATCTCTCATTCATTCGACGTTGACTTTGTTGAGCTGTATTTTCTTTTCCCATTTGGTATTATCAACCTTGAATATAAGTAGAATAACCGATGGAATTGCAGTTGGAGCTTAGAGAAGATAATATTGGTCAAAAAGTAAAAGATTGATTTTTTAGTCATAATAGTTTTAAAAATAATTATTAGCTATATGTCGTTTACAACCGAGCGAAGAGCGGGTTATATCACTAGTAAAAAGATAATACTGTACTAACTTAACCTGCTGATAAACTCGCTTCCAATTGTGTTATATATTTAATTGTATGTCAATGGACATTAGCCATAAATAATACTAGTAGAGCATTTCAACGAGCTCTTTGATGCGCTAAAAACTGTAATACCTCCCCAAGTGCTGTTTAACCACAATGTCTTGCTGATGAACTTACAGCTTGCTGGGAGGAACTCCTACTGGTGCATTTCTTGATTTTTTCTCAACTGTTCGAGAGAGCTCCTTCACTGCATCTTTAGGTAGATGTCTGGGCCTGCTCAGCCAGAGTCCTCCATCGACAATAAGGGTGGTTCCGTTGATATATTTGCCTATAAGCAGGAAGCATGTGCAAGAAAACAAAATGGAGATTATCACAAGCCAGAAGCAAATTGTGGGTTTCTAATTGAAGTCTTGATTTAGCCTAAACTGCAAGTAGACTGGATGTTACACATTGATGCAGTAAGTGCATGCACGATTGTGGAAATTTGCATACTTTTCGGGGGAAAATTATGTTTTCCAATAAAAGAATGAGCTTTTTCCAATTGCCCTATGTTTAAAACCAATACAATTAAGGAGGAGAAAGAGCAATAATTGCCGGTTTATGAACAAGGTATGCACTTTCAAGTGTAGCACACTCTTATCTCACAGTAAACACACAGGAGATCATTGAACAAGTTTGGCAGAGAGAGCACAGTGGAAAGTTCAAAAGAAACTCAACCGGTAACCAAAAAGGACAAACCTGTTTTAAGTACAGGGTACACAATGGTTGGTGTTGGTTTCTCTCCCTCTTTTTCATAGGAAGCAGGTTATGATTCAGGATGTGTTATCAGTTTTCGACATAAATTACTGCACCCATTGCTCTATTATACCAGTGGAGTTTGGTTCTATTGATATATACCAATATTAATGAATTTTCACAAATTCAAGGTCTGTTCTAAAACAATTGGTTAGAATATGAGATTCCACATACATATCCAAGGTCGGAGCTACAATCAGTTTGGTTTGAATATGGATTATAACATACATATTTCAAGGTCGGAGCTTAAAGCAATTGGTTCAAATATTGATTACCCCTAAAATATTCAAGATTGGAGTCAAAAGTTATGGACTTATCCTGGACCCAACACATATACACTAGGTCCGCCCTGATTGGTAGCATATATTTCCTGAAGAAAAGGACAATCTAGATGTGGTAGTGGGAGTCAAGTCAGTCTGAACATCCAGTGCAGAGCAAAAGAGTGGAAAAGTGAGTCCCTTATTACAAATTCAACCCAGTATAAGTGACAGGGAGAGACACACCACAAGTGGATAGAAAGAATTGACACTAACTGGTCATATCAATAGTGAACTTGGACATACACATGGTGGTGAGGCAAGAGTAGGGGCGTAGAGGTGGAAACTGTCAGTCACCTAATATGAATTATGTCACTCATGACAATATGCATCTATCCCAATTTATATTTAATATCTCGAAATTTCATTTAGAATCATAAATATCATTATGACCCATTGAATTAACAAATAGGAGTAATACTTTACTGCAAGTCTAAGAAGCATCAGGTACCAACCAGCATCTGATGCAAGGTAGAGAGCAGCCATGGCAATATCATATTTCTCCCCAAGTTTGTACAGGGGCATGTATTCTTTGCTCTTATTGCTTATCTCTTCCGGTCCAAGTTTGCGCATGCCAGCAGTATCACCTATGGGCCCTGGTGCAATACCATTGACCCTAATATCATAGTCCGTGCCCCACTCTAGAGCCAAATTTCTAGTGACTGCATCAACAGCAGCCTGTACAGAGAGATGATGTGAATGGCAATTAAACATAACGAAATAAAAATGAACACAAACTATGCCTGAAGCTAAAATTTCAAACCTTGGCAGCAGCTACATGGATTTGATACCAAGATGCAGTGTAATGCAAAGTAGCACTAATGTTCAGTATTATTCCACCTGAAGTCGAATTCCTACCAGGTCCTCCTTTCTTGATATAGTTAAGTGCTTCATGGCACATGGTGAATGTACCAACAGAATCAATATCTAGTACTGCAAAAGCCATCATGAGCATACCAAAAGAATCAATACGTAATATAGTTAAAACATTCTCCTCACTTCAAATCAGAGAGGCAAGTAAATCCTATCCTTTTTCTTACACAAGCACTCCCCTCACTCAACCTCCATTTTATACCTCACGCTTCTTCCTCAGGAAGCGGCCATAAGCCCACAAGATAAATGGAGAAACAGAGGAAAACTTTCCTCTCCTCCACGCTTGTTTCGGGAAAATAGATTAAGAGAAGCTGACAATACAGAAGGTTTGGAGAGGAATTTTTCACACTCATGTCCAGACATAGTTTCTGTGTTTAACCTCTCACCTTTTTGAACATTGAAGCTAGTAGCCATGTTGAAGAAGCTGGCCAGAAGTAATAGAGGTGATTCTAACGATTTTTAAGCCAAGACAGCTACCGGAACAGAAAAGCTCCTAATATACCAAGGGCTAGAAACTACGAATGAATTTTAAGGTCTCACGAATGTTGCTATGAATCTATTGAATACTCGTCATCTAATCTTGTCCGTCTTTCTTTTCCTTCCTACTTGAATGGGGTTTGTTTTATTTCACATTTCAGCAGGATGTAAAGGTCTTAGAAGGTTCACTTGTGCATTGATACATAAGAAGCTTAATAATCTGTTCAAAATCTTTATGAAACAAACCTGTCCTGAAGCCATTTGGAGACAAATCCTCAGGAGATACAAGGAAATTGCCAGCTGCAGCATTGACAAGAATGTCAAGCTTCCCAAAATGATTGACAGTTAACTCTACAACTCTTTTTGCATCTTCTTGCTTTCGCACGTCCCCCTCAAAGCCAATTGCCTAGCGATGTGCAATGGAAACAAAGGAACGGTAAGACGACACTATCACAACTGAAATAGTACTCATTGTCCCTCTGTATTTGACTGTACATGGAGTTTAAGTAATAATGGACTTAAGACTCGTAAGTTTAATATTATAACAAACCAAAAGTACCCTTAGTTCTATGGCATCACATTACTATAAGAACATGTTATTAAAGACAAAATGATTATGTTAACTTCTATCTTTGAAGGTGCAGATTGCTAGATAAGTAGTTTGGTAGTTTTGATGAGTTGTTGCTATTTCTTTTTTAACTGCATATTGGGGTTGTCCATATGCAATTTTATTGTTATCTGAACGCCATTTGGTAATAAAATTCTGTTATTTACCCACAAAAACAACAACAACAACAACAACCCAGTGTAATCCCACTAGTGGGGTCTGGGGAGGGTAGTGTGTACGCAGACCTTACCCCTACCCTGGGGTAGAGAGGCTGTTTCCAAATGACCCTCGGCATCCTTCCCTCCAAGAACTCCCCACCTTGCTCTTGGGGTGACTCGAACTCACAACCTCTTGGTTGGAAGTGGAGAGTGCTTACCATCAGAGCAATCCACCTTGTCTAAACAATACATTAAAAAGTTTATAAATAAAAAACGACGTCTATAACGGACCAAGAAGGAATATATTATAAGCAAAGATCAACCTAAACGATTGATGAAGTGGCAATTTTAAGGTATAAAGCAAAATTACTTTGATTCAATCATCAGATAAATAAGCTGACGAATCCGATGCGAAGGCAAAAAACCAAATAACAGTATTTTGTAAATATGTTACCCTAAAACATATCATAAGCGAAATCAGGTAAAAGGACAGCGTACAGCTACTGCTTGGTAAAAGCGCTGATTACAAAGAAATGAACAAAAATGATTAGGTAAAAGGAATGGAGAAAAGGGGAAAAGAATATTACCGGAATACCAAGGGATTGAAGGTAGGTGACGGCGGAGTGGAGGATGGTCTTGCGGCGGCCCATGATGGCAACGGAGGCACCATGTTTGCCGAATTGAGTAGAGATCTCAAGGCCGATACCAGAACCGCCTCCGGTCAAAAGTGCTACTTTCCCTTTTAGTATGTCTGACCTGAAAGGAGACTCCATTACAAGTACAATGCCACGGGACTGTTCGTGAGGACAGCAAAGCAAGATAGTCTGACCAATAATCACTTTGCTTCGGTCCTAACCAATAATAAGCACAGCACCTTGATATGTCTAGTTCTATTTTGACTAATCCGAATCTGTGTACTGAGTAAAAGCGAAATATCTTCTCTCAATTCTTGACAGAGGGAAGCCCCATGACCGACTGTTCGTGAGGACAGCAAAGCAAGATAGCCCGATCAATAATCACTTTGCTTCGGTCCTAACCAATAATAAGCACAATATGGTGTTTGAATCAATCACACAAACTCAAAGTTGGAAGATGGGAGGCAAAGGTCAATTTTCGAGTTTAATTTATGTACAAAAAAGAAAATACAAGTGTATGAAATGTGTCCTCTAACAAAGCATATACATGTCTATATATACATAATACAATAAATGTCCAAAGACAGCTAGGCTGGCTGTTGACCCATCCAGCTATGGTGCACTCCTTTATGCTGGCATCAATTAATCTTCATGAATGTGTTGGCAGCCCATGTGCTTTTATAAATATGAAGAGATGTATATCAAAAAAGGATTTTGGATCTTTGGTAAAGAATTTCATCAACATTCTTTGTACAAGATTCTCACTTTATTGAATAGAAACAAATCTTGACCTTACACTCTCCTTCCTTTATCCCTCTATCTCGATCCAAGAAAGATCAGAATATACGGTTGTTTATCATCATCCATCATTAGGAGAAAGACATATGGGGACCTCATCCTTGTCGGGTTATCTTTGTCTCATTCATTATTTAAAATTCATTTATTGTCATTTATTTCTCTCTTTTGTATTTTCAAGTCATTATTGTCCCAAGTTGTTTTCTTTAATATTATATATTAAATATTCACCGTAAAATACTAGATCTATCCTTGGATATTAATGTTGATTATGATTAACCCTATTTTTCAACAAATCTAATTGTATAAAAATGAAATATATTTTTCTGGTCATACAGTTTGGCGCCTTTTGTTGGGATTTTATAGTCAAACTATTAGTTTTCATTAATATCTATAATGTTCATAATTTTCTAACCTAGTACACTGTATGGTTATTCCTTTCTCTTGGCATACAAAGACTCTGCGGCAGGTAACCAAGGAAAATCCGATCGAGAAAAAGGAACTAGAGCGACAGACAACATCCTGTTCAGTCTAATGAGTGCCATCGACGAAGGGTATGAAACACAAGACGAAGAAACGACCCCTATGCCATCNCGCACCTTGATATGTCTAGTTCTATTTTGACTAATCCGAATCTGTGTACTGAGTAAAAGCGAAATATCTTCTCTCAATTCTTGACAGAGGGAAGCCCCATGACCGACTGTTCGTGAGGACAGCAAAGCAAGATAGTCTGACCAATAATCACTTTGCTTCGGTCCTAACCAATAATAAGCACCGCACCTTGATATGTCTAGTTCTATTTTGACTAATCCGAATCTGTGTACTGAGTAAAAGCGAAATATCTTCTCTCAATTCTTGACAGAGGGAAGCCCCATGACCGACTGTTCGTGAGGACAGCAAAGCAAGATAGTCTGACCAATAATCACTTTGCTTCGGTCCTAACCAATAATAAGCACCGCACCTTGATATGTCTAGTTCTATTTTGACTAATCCGAATCTGTGTACTGAGTAAAAGCGAAATATCTTCTCTCAATTCTTGACAGAGGGAAGCCCCATGACCGACTGTTCGTGAGGACAGCAAAGCAAGATAGTCTGACCAATAATCACTTTGCTTCGGTCCTAACCAATAATAAGCACCGCACCTTGATATGTCTAGTTCTATTTTGACTAATCCGAATCTGTGTACTGAGTAAAAGCGAAATATCTTCTCTCAATTCTTGACAGAGGGAAGCCCCATGACCGACTGTTCGTGAGGACAGCAAAGCAAGATAGTCTGACCAATAATCACTTTGCTTCGGTCCTAACCAATAATAAGCACCGCACCTTGATATGTCTAGTTCTATTTTGACTAATCCGAATCTGTGTACTGAGTAAAAGCGAAATATCTTCTCTCAATTCTTGACAGAGGGAAGCCCCATGACCGACTGTTCGTGAGGACAGCAAAGCAAGATAGCCCGATCAATAATCACTTTGCTTCGGTCCTAACCAATAATAAGCACAATATGGTGTTTGAATCAATCACACAAACTCAAAGTTGGAAGATGGGAGGCAAAGGTCAATTTTCGAGTTTAATTTATGTACAAAAAAGAAAATACAAGTGTATGAAATGTGTCCTCTAACAAAGCATATACATGTCTATATATACATAATACAATAAATGTCCAAAGACAGCTAGGCTGGCTGTTGACCCATCCAGCTATGGTGCACTCCTTTATGCTGGCATCAATTAATCTTCATGAATGTGTTGGCAGCCCATGTGCTTTTATAAATATGAAGAGATGTATATCAAAAAAGGATTTTGGATCTTTGGTAAAGAATTTCATCAACATTCTTTGTACAAGATTCTCACTTTATTGAATAGAAACAAATCTTGACCTTACACTCTCCTTCCTTTATCCCTCTATCTCGATCCAAGAAAGATCAGAATATACGGTTGTTTATCATCATCCATCATTAGGAGAAAGACATATGGGGACCTCATCCTTGTCGGGTTATCTTTGTCTCATTCATTATTTAAAATTCATTTATTGTCATTTATTTCTCTCTTTTGTATTTTCAAGTCATTATTGTCCCAAGTTGTTTTCTTTAATATTATATATTAAATATTCACCGTAAAATACTAGATCTATCCTTGGATATTAATGTTGATTATGATTAACCCTATTTTTCAACAAATCTAATTGTATAAAAATGAAATATATTTTTCTGGTCATACAGTTTGGCGCCTTTTGTTGGGATTTTATAGTCAAACTATTAGTTTTCATTAATATCTATAATGTTCATAATTTTCTAACCTAGTACACTGTATGGTTATTCCTTTCTCTTGGCATACAAAGACTCTGCGGCAGGTAACCAAGGAAAATCCGATCGAGAAAAAGGAACTAGAGCGACAGACAACATCCTGTTCAGTCTAATGAGTGCCATCGACGAAGGGTATGAAACACAAGACGAAGAAACGACCCCTATGCCATCCCCAGGCTAAGGAAGTCATCGACACCCTTCTGTAACACGACCAAACCCAACGAAAAATAAGCTTTCACGACTGCAGAAGAAAGAGAACCACCCGCCATCAAAAAAATTCTAGAGGCCTGGCTAACTAACACCTTAGTCAGCGTGATGAGTAAACAGGTCTCGTGCACGACCGTGGAAACCCCAAAGTCCCTTGCAGCCCAGTATAGGAGTGGGCAGGACGATCAACTAAATCCTCCAACTCCAGGTAATACCCATACAACTGTTGACAGTGCAGGTGATGACGCCCTCGCCGCCATATTAAAAAGAATGGAGGAGATGGAGAATGAGAACAGGGCACTCAAGGAACAGATGAAAGAGCTTGAAGAATGGGTAGAGAAGATACTAGGCTTCCCCAAATTAATACCAAAAAGAGATGACGATAGGTTTGTAGAGCAGTCATATAAGGAAGAAGCAGCTCCTCATGCCATACCAAAAACCTTCAAGATGCCTCGTACCTCAGAATCTATGATGAGATGACTGATCCCGAGGACCATGTGACCCATTACGTCACCGCAGTAAAGGGAAACGACCTCACCAAAGAACATGTGTCCTCCATCCTGTTAAAAAAGTTCGGTGAAACCCTCACAGGGTGAGCATTGATGGGGTATTTGCAGCTGCTGGCCTACTCCATAGAAATATTCGAGGAGATGGCGGACAAGTTCGTAATAGCACATGTCGGGGCCAAGAAGGCCGAAACTAGGGTAAACAACATTTTCGCCATTAGACAATCCCTAGGGCAAGGGCTAAGGGACTTCCTTATTCGGTTCAACAGAGTAAGGATGACCTTACCAAATGTATTTGAAGGAATGTCCGTAGCAGCCTTCCAGAACGGGCTAAATAGAAAAGGGTCGAGGGCGACCAAAAAGATGCTCAACTCATTGATTAAATACACACCGGCCACCTAGGACGAGATTCACAACTCTTATTATGCCGATGTCAAAGAAGACGACGAAGAACTCAATAGGCCAACCCGACGACTCATCTCAGTGTAGTCTGAACCCAAGAGGAAACACAGGGATAATAAGAGGAGAGGCCCTCTAATGTTGTAACCAGGCAGAGATCGGCATCAACCTTACATCAGGTCACTTGTCCCCAACTTCTACCGCGAAGACGCCCCCTCTAGGCCAAGATCAGGCATCCCTAGAAGTGACCGAGGTATGGTTCCTTTACTATCTGCTCATAACTTCTGTGTGGAACCTACAGATGTCGTCTATTCACTCGAGAAGCTCGTACCGAAGGTGAAGTGGCCATCGAAGATGAGGTTCAACCCGAACACAAGAAAGTCTGACGCCTTTTGTGAGTTCCACCAAGATCGAGGGCACAAGACCGAGGATTTCCACGCCCTAAGGTTAGAAGTGGCGACTATGTTGCAACAAGGACACCTCAAGGAGTTGCTCAGTGACAAAGTCAAGAACACCTTAGTAAAGGGGAGAGAATGCCCAGACCCACCAAAGTTGATGTCTCCCGTCCGTACCATCAATATGATTATTGGAGGTAGTGATGACACCTCTATCAATGGCATTAGGTTCACCACCACTCACAAACTCAAGAGATCGATCACCCACGAATAATATGACGACCTCAAAAAAGTATCATCTTCGATGAGTCAGATGCCGACGGTTTGGCCTTACCTCACAATGATGCACTTGTTATTACTTTACGTATTTTTGATACTAATGTCACGAGGATTATGGTTGACGATGGAAGTGGAGCATGCATCATCCATCCTCGAGTCCTCGTACAGATGTGACTCAAGGATAAGATAGTGTCGTGCTGCATCACACTAACTAGTTTTAACAATGTAGTTGAATGGACTTTGGGCGATATCACACTCCCCGTCCTCGACGATGGGGTGACGGTGGAGATCACATTCCACATCATGGAACAGGATACGACATACAATGCCATCATGGGTCGGTCGTAGGTACATACCATGTGGGTAATCCCTTCCAGCCTGTACCAAGTAATCAAGTTCCCAACCTCCTAGGGGATATTCAACATACAAGGGGAACAACGCACATCCAGGGAATGCTATTATATCACCCTGGATAGTACGCCCACTCAATAAAAGAAAGAAAAGGAAAAAAAATCATAGGAATCAGTAGGGTCGAAGTCCCTTCAGGTCGAAGCCAAAGACATCATTATGAATCCAGAAATGGTCGAAGCTGTAGGATCAATCGTAGAGGACCTCGGACCCGTCCAGCTAGACTCAAGCGGCCTAAGCAAAAAGGCCTACATAGGCTGTAAGCTCAAAGACCCAGGTAAGTTTAGTCAATTCTTAATAACTAACGCATATTTGTTCGCTTTGAGCCATACAGATATGCCAGGAATCCCTAAAGATATAGCTACGCACAAGATGAATGTTGATCCTTACTACCCTCCAGTAAGGCAGGGAAGTTCAAACCCGCCATCAATGAGGTCGTCCACGAAGAAGTGGAAAAACCTCTGGCAAACGAATCTATCATGGAGTCGAAGTATCCCAAGTGGATCGCCAACATATTAATGGTTAAAAAGAAAAATAGGAAGTGGAAGATGTGTGTGGACTTCACCGATCTGAATAAAGCCTACCCGAAGAATTCGTTCCCATTATCGCATATTGACCAGCTCATCGATGCCACAGCGTGACACGAGTTGTTGAGCTTCCTGGATGCATACTCGGGCTACAACCAGATACTTATGGATGAGGACAAACAGGAGAAAACTATATTCATCACTCACATGGGAACGTACTGCTATAGGGCCATGCCATTCGGGTTAAAGAATGCATAGACCACGTACAAAAGATTGGTCATAAAGATGTTCAAAAACCAGCTCGGTAAGACATACATAGACGACATGTTAGTCAAATCCTTGAGGGATGAATATTACATCGACCATCTGAAGGAAGCATTCGAAATATTGAGGAAGTACGGGATGAAACTGAACCCCGAGAAATGCGCGTTTAGCATGACTTCTGGTAAATTTCTGGGTTTCCTGGTATCACAACACGGAATCGAGGTCAACCCAGATCAAATTAAAGTTATCGACAGGATATCAAAACACCTAACTACCAAGAAACAAGTCCAACGACTGACATGTCGTATTTTCGTCCTGTCCAGATTTATCTCAAGTTCGTCCGACAGATGCCACAGATTTTTCAATGTACTCAAAAATGATAACGGCCTCGAATGGATGCCTGAGTGCGAACAAGAATTGATAGAGCTCAAGGAATACCTGTCGTCACCACCCCTTCTCTCAAAGCATGAGCCTAGATAACGTCTCCTCGTCTACCTCACCGTTTCAGAGGTAGCGGTAAGTGCGGTCCTGGTTCGAGAATACAAAGGTACGCAATCTCCAATTTACTATATCAGTAAGACACTTATCGACGTCGATACGAGGTATCCTCACTTAGAGAAATTGGCACTGGCCTTTGTCATAGCTTCAAGAAAGCTCATGCCATTACTTCCAATGCCATCCAATCTCAGTCGTCACCACCTTTCCATTAAGAAACATACTGCACAGACCCAAACGATCGGGGAGGCTGGCCAAATGGGCAAGAGGGTTAAGTGAGCACGATATCACTTACCAGCCTCAAACAGCCATAAAGTCACAAAAACTAGCAAACTTCGTCGCGGACTTTAGTGCCAAGGTAATGCCTGAGGCCTAAAAGGAAGCCACACAACCTTCCAACCTAACACTGGACCTCTGGGTCTTGCACACCGAAGGCGCATCCCATGCATGTGGATCCGGACTGAGACTCGTGCTCAAAGTCCCAACCGGCGAAATAATCCGCCAATTTGTAAGGTGCTAGGATATGTCTAACATTATGGTCGAGTATGAGGCAGTAATTGCAGGACTGAGGCTAGCACTCGAATATAGGGCGAGGCGCCTAAGACTACGCGTGACTCCCAGTTCGTGGTCAACCAAGTTACTGGGACTTTCCAGATCAAAGAGTAGAGGTTACGAAAATACCATACAGAGATTTGCAAACTATTACTCAAATTTGATGAATGCGAGCTCGACCAGATTCCATGAACCCAGAATGTTGAGGCAGATGGCCTCACAAAATTGGTAGTCACAATAGAAAGCATAACCCCGGGGGACAAAAATGTGGAGCATCACCTCAGCTCAGCCTTAGATCACCTTGAGGTAAAATCTATCAATTTGACTTGGGACTGGCGCAATTGCATTATAAATTACTTGTAGGATGGTGTTCTCAACAACAACAACAACCTAGTAAAATCCCACAAGTGGGGTCTGGGGAGGGTAGTGAGTACGCAGACCTTACTCCTACTCCGGGAGAGTAGAGATGTTTTTTCTGAAAGACCCCTGTCATTTAGGACGGTGTTCTCCTAAATGACAAAAAAGAATCTAGGAAGTTGATAATTCAAGTGGCAAGGTACATCATCCTAAATAACGAATTGTATAAAAGGACGTACTCGGGCCCCTTGGCAAAATTCTTGGGCCCAAACCAAACTCAATGCGTCCTCGAGGAAGTCCATGAAGGTCACTATGGAAGTCACTTCGGTGACCGAGCACCTGTCATATGCCTCATACGGGCAGGATACTATTATCCCACCATGAAGAAAGACGCTCTGGAATTCGTAAAGAAGTGTGGACACTACCAGAAGTATGCCTCAATAATCCATCAAGTAGGCAAACACCTTCATTTCATCACCTCTCCATGGCCGTTCATCAAATAGCGGATGGACATCGTGGGACCACTCCCGCCGGGACGAGGTAACATTAAATTTCTTCTAGTTTTGACTAACTACTTCTCTAAATGGGTGGAAGAAGGTGCATTTGCCCAAATTCATGAGCAAGAAGTAATCAAATTCATCTAGAAAAACATCATCTGTCGATTTAGCCTGCCCAAAGAAAGAAGTTGCGACAATGGACCCTAGTTCACATAGAGGTAAATCACTAAGCTTTTTGAAAAGTGACATATCAAAAGAATACTCTCAATCTTGTACCATCCAGCTGGCAACGGGCAAGTAGAAATCCTCCAACAAGTCGATTTTGAACATTATGAAGAAGAGACTCGAAGATGCTAAGGGATTGTGGACTGAAACACTCTAGGAGTATTGTGGGCACATAGGACAACCCCTAAAGCAAGCACGGGAGAAACACCTTACTCCTTAGTCTATGGGTCAGAAGCAGTCATACCGGTCAAAGTGGGAGAACCCAACCTAAGGTACACCAACGAGAGCGACAATAACAATGATGAGAACATAACACAGGATCTTGACGAAATCGAAGAATGAAGAGATATGGCGTATGTAAGAATGATCGCATAGAAACAACAAGCAGAACGACAATACAACAGAAAAGCCAAGGTACGGTTATTCAAAGTCGGGGACTATGTACTCAAGGCCAAGACCCAAGCAGGAAGAGAGCCCCGAGAAGAGAAATTAGGAGTCAATTGGGACAGACCGTACAAAATCACTGGCAAGGCAGACAAGGGGTCATTCCAACTGGAGACATTTGAAGGAAAGCTACTGCCGAACAATTGGAATATTAGCCACCTCAAGTACTTCAACTTCTGAAAAACAAAGAATGCCCCGTAGGTTGTACTCTTTTTCCCTCACTTGAGTTTTGTCCCACAAGGTTTTCTCAAGGAGGTTTTTAACGAAGAAATGGATGGGACATTTCGAGGTTGAGCGCATAGGGATGTACATATTTCATTGCCCATCTAGCACCTAAAATTTGTAATTTTCTCCAAACTTTCCTCAGGGAGAAGTGATGTAATCGACACAATATGATTAAAATGAATGAGATACCTGTTTGTTAGAACTGTTCTCCTAAGTATCTCAACTAAGAGGTACATTTGACCAGCTCGAACAAAACCCTTCGGCCCTTGGGCACATCTCAATTAAGAGGACGTACGTTCGACCAGCTTGAACAAACACCCTCGGACTCTGGCCACGTCTCAATTAAGAGGATGTACATTTGACCAAGCTTGAACAAAACCCCTCGGCCCTTGGCCACATCTCAATTAAGAGGACGTACGTTCGATCAGCTCGAACAAAATCCCTCGATCCTTGGCCAGGTATCAACTAAGAGGACGTATGCTCGACTAGCTTGACCAAAATCCCTCGGCCCTTGGCCACATCTCAACTAAGAGGACGTATGTTCGACCAGCTCAATCAAAAAACTCCTCGGCCCCTATCCATGTCTCAATAAAGAGCACATACTTTCGACCAACTCGAACCAAACTCCTCGGCCCATGGACACTCCACACCTACACAACGGGCACTCACTCAACCCGCTTGAGTAGAGTTCCCCAGCCCTACGGCCATCACAAACCAGAGGGCAATTACAAAAGGAAGAAGTACGGAAGTAAATCCAAAACCACAGAGACAAAAAAGAGAGAAGGCACACACAAAATAAAATAAAGTTCGATATATTCAGTCAAACATTCTTTACAAGGCACACAAAGACGCCAACAAAAAGGAAAGAAGAGTACAAAAGGCTAAACAAAATAAGGGCGGAGCACCTAATGATTTTCTTCGCCTTGATCTCCGCCGCCCTCTTCATCATTGCCTCGGCTATAAGCAGAGTCGCACCAGGCGCTGTCTTCAAGCTCATGGAGGTCTTCTTTATCATCACCCTTTGCATCAGGCTGAAGTGCGTCGGGTATGCCGTAAGTCAACCAAACTTCACGAGCTTTAACTCGAGTCTCCTCCAAGGTAGTCTCATAGACGAAGCTCGTCTGGCCCAACTATCGGACCACCTCTACTCGAGCCTTGGTAAGAGTCCACCTCCTGTACTGTTCTCGCGGAATGGTGGGGAACTCAGAGGTATGAGAAGTGTAGGGTCGTTCAAGCTGTTTAGCATTCTCTCTCTCTGCAGCAGAAGCCCGCTTATGCAGCTCAACATTCTCTTTATCCAACTCGCCAATCCTCTCCTCAAGCTGAGCCTCTTTAGCATCAATCGTCGACTGAACGTTATCCCGGTCAGCACGAAGACTTCTATTTACCAACTCAAAAAAGGCATCCCTCCTCCGAGCTTGTCTCGGGGAAGAATTAATCTCCTCGAACAGCTGCTGCTTACCATCTACATCTTCCCTGAGCCCGTCCACTTTGAACTAGCGCTCATCCAACAAATCCTACAGCCGGTCGACCCGACTCTAAAGATCACGGCACAGAGCCTCAGCACCCCTGCTCAGCTCAAGCTCTTTGTCTTTCCTCTTCAATGCCCCTTATAGAGCACTAAGCCATTCCACGTATGCGATCGACTCTTCATCTTTCTTTTTTAGCTCCTCCGTCAGGGCGGTCACATCACCCCCCTCACAGAGCCTTCCCTAAACTTCCTTGGACCGCCCTCGGTACTCCTCAAACTTCGCCCTCATCTTGTAGTAGATCTGCTTTCTCTTCTGCTCTCTCCGCACACTCTTGGTCTCCAGGATAATGGCGTATACATAAAAATAAAAAAAGAGGAAACAAAATAAGATTCAAGAGCGAACCAAAAGCCGAGAAGAAAACGAAATGACTACTTACCCTAAGAGTAAGACCGGCGATGCACTTAGAAAGAGTGTTTTCACTCAACTTCCCGAGAGTCTGATGCTTAACATCTGAATAGAAGGGGCCGAATGCCTGAATCACATCCTCGGTAATTTTAAGCAGGTCGTGAATCACCGGGATCGTGATGGTCCTCGACCATTCTTCTACTCTCACCTCGATTTAAATCGTCCCGCTATCAATCATCTCTAGCTCTTCAGGATTGAAGTCAAAATAAGACTTATCTCCAATGGGCGCATCCCGCTCATCGCAATGCTCGTCCGACAATTTGCCCTTTCCCTTATCAGCCGGGGAAGCTGCCTGGCCTAGTTCGGCGGATGGAGCCTCCTCGCGCTCAAGAATGGTGGGATCATAGTTAGAGACATTCATGACAACCTTATTCCCTTCAGATCGTAAAGAGGCTGCAGCGTCATCTTCCTCCAACCGAGGCACCTCAAGGTCCGCCCCTACATCCCCCTCGACAAAGATTATGCAACATCTTGCACTTCAGCACAACAAATACACCAGCTCCCCAATCTACGACCTTTCTCTTTCGGGGCCTCAAGTCCGTGCCGCGTGGGGAAACATCGTCGACCTCAACCTGGGAAGGCGACGGTAGGAGAACATATACAGTAGTATAACTAGAGGCAGGAGAAGAAGAGACAATGCCACTCAGTTTTCCTGAAAGAAGGTGTCGGCGCCAAGTTCCTCCTGACAACCCTCCTGGCGGGACCTAGAAAGAAACACAAAGATAAACACAATGAGACTGACGAATCTAAATGCAACATCAGCTACAGACGAAGTACTAACCTTAACTCTTAAGGGGGGAGCCGATTTGTATTTTTGCCAAAAGCTGGGTCAATCACGGATCCCCACAGTATGAGGAAGGACCTGCCTGACCCAGTCAGCAAGGTGCGACGCCACCTGTAGGTTCTGGGCAGTAGCTGCAGAACGAGAAGAATCAAACACACTTGATCATATAAAGGAACATGAGCGAGTAGAAACACTTATGAGCACGGTTCTAAGCCTCCGGGAAGTCTGTGACATCAACGACAATGGCTCAGTCTTGACAAAGAAGAAGTCAGGCCAAAATTGCCGACTACCCTTGTCATCCATCTTAACGACCATGGATTTTCTTCTACGGTGAAGAACATTCAACATCGTGCCCCAGTAGAAGCTAGGCATATACAAGTGCACAAACTGCCGTAGAGTAATCTCGATGCTGGCTAACTCGGCGAACTTAGACAACATCTTGATTATTTTATACATCAAGGGCGCGAGTTGGGCAGACTCGATAATGGCGGCAGAATTCCTCCACCAAAGAGGAAAGATGAAACGAATAATTGATGGTGAAGGGGTAGGAAAAAAGGGCACAGTACCCTGGACGGTGAGTGTACACTTCATCGTCGCCCGCATGTATGAGCTCCACTTGGCCGGGAACACCATATTTGACCTTAAATTCCGCCAAACACTTCGCCGTTAAAGAAGAACCGGAAAGCCTCAACCATCGCCTCTGGCTTTCATTGCAAGTTCGATTTCGCGTCAAGATTGCGAGTAACTATCTCATCCACCGATGGAAGAACCTCTGCTTCAACGACAATGGCGGTATCTCCCCCACAGACAGAGGCCGTAACAGCCAATGGGGTGGTCGGATCCCCCTCATTCATACTGGGAACATCTCGGCCACGAGCACCAGAAGGATAGCTAGACATGCTTGTGAAGATATGGAATTTAGGAAGGAAGAAAGTTGAAAGAATGGAATATAACTTTAGAGGGTAATGGGAAAAGTAAGAAAATTTGGAAAAGATGAAGAAGATTCCGGCAGCGAAAATGAATAATGAATTCAAATGGCGGTGATCATCCGCCCCTTTTAAAAGAGGGACCTTGGGATTTGAAACGACTCGTCATGATTACCGCCGCAGTCGAAATGGTAGAGCCAATCCGAGAGCTACACATGTTCTAACATGACGCATCGGGAATAGACGCCATCATGATGCCTGACGTCACGTCTCAGCCACGTCAGGTTCCCTCTAAAGGTCACCCGGGAAAATCAAGACGACTCGAATTCGAAATATGCGGCACTCATAACGCCATGTTGTCCACCTTTGACGACGACCAAGTCCATCATTATCCACTTATTCATCCCATCCCTAAGGACGACCTCGACAAGCGCAGAGACTAACTGTATGCGTAAAAACTTCATTTGACATATTTGGCCTAGTTAACTATAATAAAGCATACAATGGTGGTGACGTGTGACTTCGAAAGATCGAGGTTAGAGGTGAAAGATAAAGCGGTACCGAGGTCGAACTAGTTTGACAGATGACGAGGACGAGCATTCATCCTGGACACGAGGTGATGGCCAGCCTTAGAATTTAGATTCCCTAGGGAATATTCTATGGATATTCCCTTCTATTGTACTATCTAGGGTTTTGTGGCTCATGTGCTCTTATAGATAGGAAGAGATGTAGATCAAAAAAGGTTTTTGGATCTTTGGTAAAGAATTTTATCAACATTCTCTGTACAAGATTCTCACTTTATTGAATAGAAACAAAGCTTGACTTTACACTCTCCTTCTTTTATCCCTCTCTCCTAATCCAAGAAAGATCGGAATATACGGCTGTTTATCATCATCCATCATTATCAGAAAGACATATGGGGAACTCATCCTTGTCGGGTTATCTTTGTCTCATTCACCATTTGAAATTCATTTATTGTCATTTATTGCTCTCTTTTGTATTTTCAAGTCATTATTGCTCCATTATTGTCCCAAGTTATTTTCTTTAATGTTATATTAAATATTCACTGTAAAATACTAGATCTATTCTTGGATATTAGTGTTGATTATGATTAACCCTATTTTTCAACAAATCTAATTGTATAAAATCAAAATCTTTTTTGGTTCATACAGCATGCCACACATCCGTTGTCCAAAAATAAATTTTTGACCTGTTGGCACAAATATTCAACCACACATCTGTTTGTACAACTTTTCGATTAAATATACATTGTCGAACAAATTTGTTTACACTATTACGTTGTCCAAAAAATATTTACATAATACATGAGTTTAATAAATCTATATATCTATATAAAGGTAGGACATAAAGGAATGATATGGCATCTCCAATAAATAAATCAGTATTCTATAAAGCTAGGACATAAAGGAGTAATGTGGCACCTCCCATAAATCAGTATCCATATTTTTCTTTTTCTGGTTTGTTTGGTCAAACTTTTTCCTAACCGAATGTTCCATCCGAACCTGTTCTCTCATCCAATGCGTCTGGTGGGTCTGTCGGCATTTCGGAGTGTCAATACGGTTGACACAGGTAAACTTTTGATTATTATTTTTTGTTTCTGTTGAGAATCTCAAATAAACAGAAGTTCTGCTAAAAAATAAAAAGAAAAGTATATTCCTCAATCATCCAGTAGCCAAGCATTCTCTATTTTCTGTCAGTTTTGGAATGTGATATGCATGCTCTGGTTTATTTCATTCCTTTGGGTTTGTATGATTGTGAAGAATGACTTTTGGTTCTTAAAATTCTTGCGTATAACTCAATGACATATTAACAAATACTAAAATTCTTGTGTATTACTCGGCCAAAAAGGATTATGGACTTATGGCTAGCTAATATTGCAGAAAGGCCAAACCTTAACGAAGGGTTTAATTTACCTTCTTCAAATGAGAATGGTTCTGAACATGAGAAGGCTTATAATTAGACCAATGATTCTGACAAAGTAAGCGTTATTTTGTTGTTGACAAACTCTTTCTTCTTCTTTTCTTGTGAAAAAGGTAATGTCCACGTCACTAACAAATATATCTCTAAGGAGGTGCTTTATGTATTTGATTTTCAATTTAACATGGGTAATGCTGCACAATATTTTTATTGAAGTCCATTCAGATATTAAAAGATAGTCTTACGTGATTAGCTCAGCCTTAATCAAGAATTCAGCATAAATCAAGGTACGTCTACTCTACCTTATCTTAGAGTGGAGCGTTGTGGGTTTTGAAAAGATTTTGTGTAAATGCAAAAATGGTCAAAGTTTCCCCTCACCCCCCCTCTCCCCCCCAAAAAAAAACGTGAGAGAGAGAAAAAAAGGTTAGCTATAGTATTAAATTCCTTATTTAATGGGATTTCTTAATTGTGGAGGCAGTTTATTTTGGCTATATTAATTATTTTTTTTTAACCATATACATAGATTATACATTAATTATATATATAATTATACACATATAATACATAAATTATGCATATATTATACCTCCACCGGCAATTTTTAATTTAAGTTATTGGGTGGACGGTTATTTGAGTTAATTCTTCTTTATTTTTTAATCCTTCACATAATCTTTTAAATATGCTAACTTCGTAAAAAAACCCGTTATTTATGTTAAAAAATAAAAAATAATGTTATTAGTAAAAATAATATTAAATAAACGATCATCAGTGTAAAATTTTTAGTATTTTTGGTATATTGGTGTATTCAAAGATGTATAAAATATGTATATATATAATAAATTGTATTTATGAATTTTGTCAAATTTAAGAGGGAAAAAATAAGATGTTTGCACAAAAAACTAGAGGAGAAATAATGAAGATTTGTTTTTCAACGAAAGAATGAAGATTCAGCGGCGTAAAAAAGGGAATAACGTGGGAAAGTTTTCTTTAAGGAAAAAAAGGTAAGAAAAATAGAATTTAAGGAAAAAATAAAAAAGAAAATGTATAAGGAAAAAGAACAAGAAAAGAAGCACAAATCTGAAATGTAATTCAATGGATATGCACTGCAAATGTTGCCACTTGTTTCATTTGTTTCTTTTCTTTCCATTTTTAGTTACTTTACTTTTTATTTCATATTTATTTTATTTGAATTTAAAAAAATAAGAGTTTTATTAAAAAATAAAAATTCAATATAACCGGGCGAAGCGCATATGACTTCTCTAGTCTATATCTATATATCTATCTATATCTATATGCCAAATACCTAGACGGCCCCTTAAACTAGGCTCCAATTTCCATTTTGACACTTTAACTAAGCCCATTACTTATTGAACACTCCACCCCAAATCAAAATATGCCTATTAAACATAAAAGCTGACATGGCAAGAGAGCTTTATTTCACCCCCTCTTAGGCGCGTGAATTAAATGGGTTTGAGATCATGTTTTTCTTTTCTTTTTTGTTTAAATCAAAATTGACCTTTTTCTAAAGGCCACCCATAACCACCTTATCTCCGCCATCACTATCACTCCTACGCCATCACTGCCGGTTCGAGTCAGAATATCATCACTGCATACACTAGTCAATTCTAAGAACAATTAACCCAATCAACATCAACACCAAAAAATTAAAGAGAAAAATCAACACCCCCAAAATTGATTCACCAAATCGAGTCTTCCTCTGTAAGCATGCATCTCCATTATTGCTCAATTTTGCAGGCTTATGAACTCTAACAAAAGAAAGATAGAAGAATGTTTCTTTTTTTCTCCAACAATAAATTTGGGAAAATAAATACATTAATGATTGATTTTTCGGATTCGACTCACCATCTTCTTCCGCTTCGCCATCTTCTTTCAACACAAATCTGAAATTTTTTGTTGTTATAGCAAACAAATTTCAAAAACAAAAATGATTTGCTCAACTGTCAGTTTTAGATTTGATCACCGAAGAGTGAGAGGGCTCTGAACGAAAGAAGAAGAAGAACGTGTGAGGGGGAAAAGAGATGACCAACGACACAAGGGAATTAAATAAGAAGATAACCGAAGACACGATGGGAGTGGAGAAGATGAACGATGATGGGTAAGGGGTCCATCAGCCAGGTTGCGTTTTTACAACAAAAAAAATAACAGCATGGCTATTATTTTCTTTTTTACTGATGTGGCTTGCTTTAATGATCTAGCATTTTTTCATTGGTTATATTTCCATGCAAGCGGCGTTTGAGCCTCACACATTTTTTTTTTGGGAACTAGGTTTTTGTGTTCAATAGGCATACTTTGATTTGGGTTAAAGTGTTCAATAGGTGTATACGGTCGAAATAGATTTCAGCCTTGGCATGTACGGTATGATTCGAAGGGTGATGTATCGAAGTAATATCCCGAAGGGGAGACGAACTAACCTCGAACCCGGGGAGGCCGGTCCGTATCGAGATCGATATCATATACAAACTCGAACAAGAATCGAACCATGACGCAGGTAAACCTATCGTGCCGATAATCCAAAGACCAACCAACATTGACCTGGAATCAATTCGAGGGCTCGAACCAGGGTCGGACTCGAACCAAGAACACAAGTTCGAGTCGAAATCAAGCTCGAACCAAAATCGAGGATTCTAAGCGAGATCGAGCTCGCAGACAAAAGCCGTTGCAATCCCACTAGAGGGAATCTTGACAGAAATTATGAAAAAGCTGACTTATTATGGGTCTCCCATTGAATATTTATTTTATTATGCTTGGAGCCGAATCCCTCCACTATAAAAGGGCTTGGTTATCATTTCTGTAGGATAGATTTTTTCTGAGACTTACATTGTAATGAAAGTATTATATTCCTCTACAATAAAGAATGATTATTCCAGTTTCTTAGATTGATTCTATTTGTTGAATCCTAAGGTTCACTGTTCTTGATTGCCTTGTTTAGATTTTATTCTCTCCAATCTACATTCATATTTTATTTATCCTTGTATTTTGTATTAAGTTGTACCACATATCTTCGGAATTGCGTACAAATTCAACTCTATCCATTTTTTGGGTAAACAATTTGGCGCCCATCGTAGGGCCGAGGATAACAATGGTCATTTGATACAAATATAAAAAAGAATACGCTATTATGCCTCGCACTTATTTCCGAAAACATCTTCAATTCAGGGTCAGCTACGAATAGCCATCGATCGAATGGCTTCACCGATCGATTACGAAGCGGGCCTTCATGATGAAACCAACAACTTGGCACCAACCGAGGCTCGAATTGAAGTACCCGAGATTCGAGCCGAAATACTACTGGATGTCAATTCACAAATAGCTTTGCAAGCGAACCAGCGTTCCGAACCGGAAAGAAGCATTCAGGGCGGTACTCGATCCGTAGCCCAAGACACCCAAAACCCAGGGGAAATCGGGGCCAGCTTACGCATGATCTTCGAGATATCGCAATCCCAACAAGTAGCGATAGCTCAGCTACAGAGCCAAACTCGCACACAAAGCAGGCCGGTTTCCAATCCACTTCGAGAAGTCACCCCCAGAACAGAGCCTGTCATAGTGAAATCTAACGAGCAAGAAACGGAGACTATTCCCGAAATTACTAAATTGCTCGAGAAACTCATAAAACGAGTCGAAGCCAACGACAAGAGGGTGGAAACGTACAATGCCAGGGTCAACCAAATCTCGAGGGATCCACCAATGATAAAAGGGCTTGATTCAAAAAATTTCATACAAAAGCCTTTTCCGTCGAGTGCGGCACCGAAGCCAATCCCCAAAAAAATCCGTATGCCCGAAATTCCCAAATATAACAGTACGACCGATCCTAACGAACATGTCACCTCTTACACATGTACCATAAAAGGCAACGATTTGGAAGACGATGAGATCAAATCCGTGCTGTTGAAAAAGTTTGGGGAGACCCTCTCGAAAGGAGCTATGATATGGTACCACAATTTACCGCCGAATTCCATCGATTCTTTTGCCATGTTAGCAGATTCATTCGTAAAAGCACATGCTGGTGCCATAAAGGTTGCAACGAGAAAAGCAGACCTCTTCAAAGTAAAGAAAAGGTAGGGAGAAATGCCGAGGGAATTTGTATCCCGATTTCAAATGGAACGCATGGAATTACCCCCGGTCACAGACGACTGGGCCGTACAAGCTTTCACCCAAGGGTTGAACGAGCTAAGTTCGACAACATCACATCGGCTGAAATAAAATTTTATCGAGTATCCAGCGGTAACTTGGGCAGATGTGCACAACCGATATCAATCGAAATTAGGGTCGAGGATGATCAGTCGGGGGCCCCGTACGGACCCGTTCATCAGAACAAGATAGTTATTAATCAAAAGCAGATCGACAGAGAACAAAGGTGGAATAGAGACCGATATCGACCATACGTCGTAGATCGGGTGAACAATGGTTCAGCACGCAACGTAGTTCGGAACAATCAAAGAATTGATCGAGGACAAAATTCTCGGGGGCTTATGAGTAAGAGCGGCTTCGATAAATATACCGAGCCTATAGAAGCACCTCGATTATCATAATATAACTTCAGCATTGGTGCATCCGCTCTCGTGTCGGCCATTGGACGCATCGAAGACACTAAATGGCCTCGACCAATGCAGACCGATCCTGCCCGAAGAAATCCCAAACAAACATGCGAATATCATGGTACCCATGGCCACAGAACGGTAGATTGCAAGCAACTAAGAGAGGAAATAGCTCACCTATTTAACAAAGGGCACCTTCGGGAGTTTCTGAGTGATAGGGCAAAGAGCCATTTTAGAAGTAAGGATCTCAGCAAGCAAAACGAGCAAGAAGAACCGCATCACGTCATCCACATGATCATCGGCGGCATCGATACCCCCCGGGGACTAATGCTTAAACGCACTAAAACATCGATGGTGAGGGAAAAGCGATCTCGGACTCAAGATTACGCACCCATGGGGACTCTGTCCTTTGGTGATGAAGATGCAGAGGGGGTCATCCAGCCTCACAATGACACACTGGTAATATTCGTACTCGTAAATAAAACTAAAATTAAGCGTGTGTTAATTGATCCAGGTAGCTCGGCCAACATCATCCGATTGAAGGTAGTGGATCAGCTCGACCTACAGGATCAGATCGTACCCGTAACTCTAGTCCTAAACGGGTTCAATATGGCATGCGAAACCACCAAAGGTGAGATAGTCCTACCAATAAATGTGGCCGGAACCATCGAGGAAATAAAGTTTCACGTGATCGAAGGCGATATGAGATATAACGCCTTTTTCGGAAGGCCATGGATCCACAACATGAGAACAACCAGTCCCTCAAATTCCCGACATCGGGAGGTGTCAAAATGGTGTACGTAGAACAACCAGCCGCGAAAGAAATGTTCGCCGTCGACGAAGCTAAACCAGTGTCCTCACTTTTGCCGATAAAAGGATCGGGCCCGGAAGGAGAACGGGACACCAAATAGAAATCACAAACATCAGCTTCGATCCAGCCAGACAACCAGAAAATTGAAGAGGATGGAGATCAAAGGGGCCATCGATCTTTCGTGATTCCAGATGACTCCAACGCCACAAAATCGACGATCGAGGAACTAGAGCAAGTCATATTAATCGAGCGCCGGCCCGAGCGAAAGGTATACTTGGGAACGGGGTTGAGCCCTCAACTCAGGAAGAAACGCGTTCAATTTCTTATCAATAACATCGATTGTTTTGCCTGGTCCCATTTAGATATAAGAGAGATCCCGCCGGACATAACGACACATCAACTAAGTTTGGACCCCAGGTTCAGACCAGTAAAGCAAAAGAGAAGACCCCAGTCCGATAGAAAGCATGCATTCATAAAGGACGAGGTAACCAAGCTTCTCAAAGTAGGGTCCATTCGGGAGGTGAAATATCCCGAATAGTTGGCCAACGTAGTTGTAGTCCCTAAAGAAGGGAACAAACTTAGAATGTGCGTGGACTACAAGGATTTGAATAAAGCATGCCCCAAAGATTCCTTTCCGTTGCCCAATATCGATCGCATGATCGATGCCACGGCCGGCCACGAGATCCTCACTTTTCTCGATGCCTATTCCGAGTATAATCAAATACAGATGAACTCGGAGGACCAGGAAAAAACCTCATTTGTCACCAAATATGGAACGTAGTGTTATAATCTGATGCCCTTCGGGCTAAAAAATGCAGGGGCTACTTACTAACGCCTAGTGAATAAAATGTTCGAAGAACAAATAGGAAAATCAATGGAAGTTTATATTGATGACATGTTAGTCAAGTCCCTACGCGCAGAGGACCATTTAATTCATTTGCAGGAAAGGTTCGAGATTTTAAGGAAATACAAAATGAAGCTCAACCCCGAGAAATGTGCTTTCGGGGTCGGTTCGGGCAAGTTCCTCGGCTTCATGGTATCACATCGGGGAATAGCAATTAACCCCGATAAAATTAAGGCCATCGAAGACATCGTCGTTGTAGACAGCGTGAAGTCCGTACAAAGGCTAACGGGTCGGATCGCCGCCTTAAGCCGGTTCATCTCAAGATCATCTGATCGAAGTCATAAATATTTCTCTCTACTAAAAAAGAAGAATGATTTTTCTTGGACCCCGGAGTGCCGACAAGAATTAGAGGAACTAAAACGATATCTATCAAGTGCATCACTGCTGCACACTCCAAAAACATACGATAAACTTTGTTTGTACTTGGCAGTATCGGAAGTCGCCGTAAGCAGTGTCCTAGTTCGAGAAGAGCAATGTACGCAATTACCCGTTTATTATACTAGTCGAACCTTAGGGGAGGCGGAAACTAGATATCCGCTCCTCGAAAAGTTGGCGCTTGCACTGATAAGCGCCTCAAGGAAGTTAAGGTCGTACTTTCAATGTCATCCCATATGTGTATTGTCCACTTACCCGCTTCATAATATTTTGCAAAAACCTGAGTTATTAGGCCGACTGGCCAAATGGGCCGTCACACTCAGTGGGTACGATATCGAATATCAACCCCGCACGGCCATCAAGTCTCATGTTTTAGCAGACTTCGTAGCCGATTTCACACCAGCCCTCGTACCCGAGGTCGAAAAAGAACTGTTGAAATCAGGTACATCATCGGGGGTATGGATCCTTTTTACGGACAGGGCTTCGAACGTAAAAGGGTCCGGGCTGGGCATAGTTTTGAAACTACCCATGGGTAGCATTATTAGGCAATCTATTAAAACTATCAGGTTGACTAACAACGAGGCTGAGTATGAAGCCATGATTGCAGGTCTCGAGCTAGCTAGAAACTTGGGAGAAAAAGTCATCGAAGCCAACTGCGACTCCTTGCTGGTGGTGAGTCAAGTAAACAAAACCTTCGAAGTTCGAGAAGGTAGAATGCAGAGGTATTTAGATAAACTGCTTATCACTTTGCGCCATTTCAAAAAATGGACTTTACGGCATGTACCACGGGTACAGAATAACGAGGCCGACGCGCTTGCGAATTTGGGGTCGTCGGTCGAGGTAGATGATACGGGCTCAGGGAATGCTGTTCAACTTTTGAGATCGGTAATCGAAGAAGGTCACGCCGAAATAAATTCTACAAGCTTAACCTGGGATTGGAGAAACAAGTATATTGAATACTTGAAGAGCGGAAAACTCCCATCGGACCCTAAAGATTCCAGAACCCTACGGACTAAAGCTGCTCGATTCACGTTGGCTTCGGACGGAACGCTGTACCGAAGAACATTCGATGGACCGTTGGCAGTATGCTTGGGTCCGGGAGATACCGATTACATCCTACGGGAAGTGCACGAGGGTACTTGCGGGAATCACTCTGGAGCCGATACATTAGTTCGAAAAATAATCAGAGCAGGGTATTATTGGATCGATATGGGCAAAGATGCGAAGGAATTTGTTCGTAAATGTGAAAAATGTCAAAGGTTTGTACCAATGATCCATCAACCCGGAGAGCAACTTTACTCAGTCCTATCCCCATGGCCGTTCATGAAATGGGGAATGGATATCGTCGGCCCTCTGCCATCGACCCCAGGTAAAGCCAAATTCATTTTGTTTATGACTGACTATTTTTCTAAATGGGTTGAAGCGCAGGCGTTCGAGAAAATAAGAGAGAAAGAAGTTATAGACTTTATTTGGGATCATATTATATGCCGATTCGGGATACCCGCCGAAATAGTATGTGACAATGGAAAACAATTCGTTGGCGGCAAAGTAACAAGATTCCTTGAAGACCACAAGATAAGAAGGATACTATCGACGCCATACCACCCCAGTGGGAATGGGCAGGCCGAATCAACAAATAAAACTGTCATTCAAAACTTAAAGAAGAGGTTGAACGACGCTAAAGGGAGATGGAGATAAATCCTGCCTGAAGTCCTTTGGGCATATCGGACAACGTCAAAATCCAGTACGGGGGCGACCCTGTTCTCCTTAGTATATGGATCCGAAGCATTGATACCAGTCGAGGTTGGTAAACCCAGTGCTAGATTTCGATTCGCAATGGAAGAATCAAATAACGAGGCTATGAATACAAGCCTCGAACTATCGGACGAAAGGAGAGAAGCTGTCCTCGTCCTAATGGCCGCCCAAAAGCAGCCAATTGAAAGATATTATAATCGAAGAACCAAGCTCCGCCATTTCAAGCCTGGGGACTTTGTGTTGAGAACAATTACCATCAATACCCAAAATCCGAATGAAGGGAAGCTAGGACCGAATTGGGAAGGACCATATCAGGTACTCGAGGACATCGGAAAGGGGTCATACAGGATTGGCGTTATAAACGGCAAACAGCTATCAAGCAGCTGGAATGTATCACATCTAAAACGGTACTACTGTTAAGGTACAACCTTTCCATATTCGTTTATATCTCGAAACTGACCCCTGCAGAAGTCCGAATAAGGGACGGATCTCTCGCCAGAAAGCACGCGTTGCATTCTTTTTCCCTTAGGCCAGTTTTATCCCAAATGGGGTTTTCGGCAAGGTTTTTAATGAGGCAGCCATTGGTCGTGCAGCATTTATAACAATATCCGAGGTCCCGCAAGAAAGTTATTTCACAGCAACATGGTCCCAATAAGAAAACTGTAAAGAGCCAAATGGTCGAAGCGAACCATGCTCATATAGATTGGCCCGAACCCAGGCATGTAATAACTTGCGAAGAAAGTTCTCTTTTTCATCGGCATCTTATATCTAATGAAAATTCCTCTATTTTGAGATTTATTGTGCAATCAGAATTAAGATACAATTCGACCATTACGCCTACAGTCTATTTTTCATTTCGAGTTCGAGCAAACACTCACTCGACCATTGAGCCTACGGTCTACATTATTTCGAGTTCGAATCATTCACTTGACCAAGCCTACGGGCTATTTTTTATTTCGAGTTAGAGCAAACACTCACTCGACCATTAAGCCTACGGGCTACACTACTTCGAGTTTGAATCATTCACTCGATCAAGCCTACGGGCTAATTTTTATTTCGAGTTCGATCAAACACTCACTCGACCATTAAGCCTACGGGCTACACTACTTCGAGTTCGAATCATTCACTCGATCAAGCCTACGGGCTAATTTTTATTTCGAGTTCGAGCAAATACTCACTCGACCGTTAAGCCTACGGGCTACATTAATTCGAGTTCGAATCANAGCTCCGCCATTTCAAGCCTGGGGACTTTGTGTTGAGAACAATTACCATCAATACCCAAAATCCGAATGAAGGGAAGCTAGGACCGAATTGGGAAGGACCATATCAGGTACTCGAGGACATCGGAAAGGGGTCATACAGGATTGGCGTTATAAACGGCAAACAGCTATCAAGCAGCTGGAATGTATCACATCTAAAACGGTACTACTGTTAAGGTACAACCTTTCCATATTCGTTTATATCTCGAAACTGACCCCTGCAGAAGTCCGAATAAGGGACGGATCTCTCGCCAGAAAGCACGCGTTGCATTCTTTTTCCCTTAGGCCAGTTTTATCCCAAATGGGGTTTTCGGCAAGGTTTTTAATGAGGCAGCCATTGGTCGTGCAGCATTTATAACAATATCCGAGGTCCCGCAAGAAAGTTATTTCACAGCAACATGGTCCCAATAAGAAAACTGTAAAGAGCCAAATGGTCGAAGCGAACCATGCTCATATAGATTGGCCCGAACCCAGGCATGTAATAACTTGCGAAGAAAGTTCTCTTTTTCATCGGCATCTTATATCTAATGAAAATTCCTCTATTTTGAGATTTATTGTGCAATCAGAATTAAGATACAATTCGACCATTACGCCTACAGTCTATTTTTCATTTCGAGTTCGAGCAAACACTCACTCGACCATTGAGCCTACGGTCTACATTATTTCGAGTTCGAATCATTCACTTGACCAAGCCTACGGGCTATTTTTTATTTCGAGTTAGAGCAAACACTCACTCGACCATTAAGCCTACGGGCTACACTACTTCGAGTTTGAATCATTCACTCGATCAAGCCTACGGGCTAATTTTTATTTCGAGTTCGATCAAACACTCACTCGACCATTAAGCCTACGGGCTACACTACTTCGAGTTCGAATCATTCACTCGATCAAGCCTACGGGCTAATTTTTATTTCGAGTTCGATCAAACACTCACTCGACCATTAAGCCTACGGGCTACATTATTTCGAGTTCGAATCATTCACTCGACCAAGCCTACGGGTTATTTTTTATTTCGAGTTCGAGCAAACACTCACTCGACCATTAAGCCTATGGGCTACACTACTTCGAGTTCGAATCATTCACTCGACCAAGCCTACGGGTTATTTTTTATTTCGAGTTCGAGCAAACACTCACTCGACCATTAAGCCTACGGGCTACACTACTTCGAGTTCGAATCTTTCACTCGATCAAGCCTACGGGCTATTTTTTATTTCGAGTTAGAGCAAACACTCACTCGACCATTAAGCCTACGGTCTAAACTACTTCGAGTTCGAATCATTCACTCGACCAAGCCTACGGGCTATTTTTTATTTCGAGTTAGAGCAAACACTCACTCGACCATTAAGCCTACGCGCTACACTACTTCGAGTTCGAATCATTCACTCGATCAAGCCTACGGGCTATTTTTTATTTCGAATTCGAGCAAACACTCACCCGACCATTAAGCCTACAGGCTACACTACTTCGAGTTCGAATCATTCACTCGATCAAGCCTACAGGCTATTTTTTATTTCGAGTTCGAGCAAATACTCACTCGACCGTTAAGCCTACGGGCTACATTAATTCGAGTTCGAATCAATCACTCGACCAAGCCTACAGGCTACTTTTTATTTCGAGTTCGAGCAAACTCTCACTCGACCATTAAGCCTACGGGTTACATTAATTCGAGTTCGAATCATTCACTCGACTAAGCCTACGAGCTACATTAATTTGAGTTCGAATCATTCACTCGACTAAGCCTACGGGCTACATTTTTGAGTCCGAGCAAACACTCGCTCGACCATCACGCCCACGAGCTATATTTCTTCAAGATCGAATCATTGACAACTAATAAGCCTAAAGGGCCACATTACCCCAAGTTAAGTAAACGCTCACTCGGTTACAGAGACTACGAGGTCTAAATTTGATTAAGCTGTTTAAAACATTATGGAAACAATCATAAGGCGAATAAAGTCCTCGCAAGACGGGAAACAAAACAGAAGCAAGTCGGCGAAAGGGGAGATATGCCTATACACAAATTTATCTGCATGGGTGATTACAACATAAAAACTAAGAATTAAATTTCTCGACCGGGAGCGGTCTTCTTTATCAGATTACCCCCATTTTTGGATCCGCTCTTGCTCCCATCGCCTTCGTCATCATCATCACAAACCAGAGCTTCAGCATCAACTTCGAGTTCTTTTGCCCTTTTTATCTCTTCTGCGAGATCGAAGCCGCGAGCATGAATCTCCTCGAGCGTTTCCCTTCTGGATCGGCACTTAGCAAGTTCGGCAACCCAATGCACTCGACTATTAGCGGATTCAGCTGCCTCTCTTGTCTGGACTTGGGCTGCTTCAGCATCGGCCCGATAGACGACCACGAGCGCATCCGCATCGGCCTTTGCCTTTTCAACATCGAATTCGGCCTTGGCGAGTACAGAGGCCAACCGAGCCTCAAGCTCCTCAATTCTTCTTGCTTGAACCAGGCCTTGTTCCTTCATTTTCTGAAGTTGGGTTTCAGACGACGATAACTGGGCTCGAGCAGTCTCGTTTTCTGCAGAAAAGCAGTCCATACCTTCTTTCTACCGCAAGGACTCCATCCTTATCACGTCGACCTCCTCACAAAGCTTCCCGATCATCTCGATTTTTTGCTGCAGCTGTGAGACCGAAATGTTAGCTATCGTTCCGGTATTAAGCCCATAGGCTTTCAAAAGCATCATTACCTTCTCAGACAAATCATTCTGATCTTGATAAGCCTTGGCCAACTCAGCTCGAAGGTCTTTTATTTCCTCCCCTCTCTACCCTAAGGAAAGTCTAAGGGAGTTCTTCTCGTCAGTAGCGCGATGCAGGTTGGCCGCGTATCGATGCAGCTCATTCTGGGAACGAGAACATTGTTCTCGATGGACTGCCGCAACCTACAAATAAACAAGAAGCGAAGTTAATGAAAAACGAACATAAAGGCAGTACCGATAAATTTTTTTTAAAGGCTCACCTGATTCAAAGCCTGCCACAATCCGTGAAAAAGATCCGATTCATCACCGGCACCGGCAACGTCCTCGATACCGGTAAACCGGTCACAAAATGGATCTTCTTCATCTTGAGGCCTGTCTAGATCGAGGGCTCCCAGAGCTTGAGCTTCCCGAATCACCCCTGCGGAAAAAGGCGGAAAGGTAGGCGAATCCTCTATCGCTGCTGTCCCAAATGACTCGCTTGGAGCATTCCCCTCGGCTCGATGGGTTTCGAGGGGCTCTTCGATTGTAACCCCTGCCGGTTGACTCCGATGAGAGACGTCTTCGACATCCGATAATTCAGGGACTCTACTTGAATCTTTCTCCAGTATATCTTCAGTTCGAGGCGGAGCCCCATAGAGCATCGTCGATCCAGCCGGCGATGAGGCATCGGTGGCTCTCTTCGTTCGGACCACCAGCGCGGACTCATTGTCCTCCTCTTCTTCTTCTTCATCTTCATACCTTAGACACAAAACAGATTCCACGGTCAAAGGAATGACATTCTTGTTTGGCTTACGAGCCGTCCTCTTCTTCGGTTTTGGATATTCGGGAATCGAGGCTCTCTTTCTTTAATTTCCTTCACCGGCTTTGGGACAGAGGTCGAAACATCCTCCTCATTGGACAGAGGCCTCAAGACCGCGTCTTTACCCAAACCTGCATATGGGAAACCTTATAAAACATGTTTTGAGAAATGCCTCATTCGGATAGTCAGAGTCCGAGAAATGAGCTTACCGTGATTTTTGGCCTCCCACCGACCCTTTGACAAATCACGCCATGAGCGCTCGGTGTATGTGGAGGTCGAAACCATAGCACGTACCCAGTTCTTAAGATCGGGAACCGCTCCGGGCATCTAGGGAACCGCTACATCACAAAAGAAGGAGTGTCGATAAGAGAATAAATGGAAGAACAAAATAGAAGCAACAACAAGATCGCATTTACATTTCATATTCCACTCCTCGGGAAAGGGCATCTTTTCAGTCGGGATCAGGTCCGAAGTCCTTATTCGAATGAACCTGCCCATCCAACCCCGGTCCCTGTCTTCGTCAATACTCGAGAACAGAGCCTTGGTAGCCCGACGCTGGAGGTTTATTAACCCTCCTCGAAAAAGTCAGGGACGGTACAATTGGATAAGATGATCGAGGGTGAACGACATCCCCTCGATTTTGCTCACAAAATAACAGATCAGGATAACGATCCGCCACAAAGAAGGATGGACCTGGCCTAAGGTTACCTGATATTGTCGACAGAAGTCAATAATGACGGAATCGAGGGGACCCAAAGTGAAAGGGTAAGTATATACGTTCAAAAACCCTTTCACGTAAGAAGTGATATCTTCGTCAGGGGTAGGTATTATTACTTCTTTTTCACCCAATTGCAATCCTTCTTTAACAGATCGAGGTACTTCTCGGTTATCGAACACATGTACCTCGATACCGGCTCACACCGGCCAGGGACCGATGAACCTTTATCAACCTTAAAATCTGAAGTAAGGACGCACACCCCAGGAACACACTCCTCAGGCCGTGGTTCTGCCGGCGCCCCATCGGCAACACACTGTGAAGATGAAGCCTTCTCTTTCTGAGGAATGGTTTAGAATGTTTTCGCCATTTTTGAATTCAAAAGTAAGGAATAGAAGAAAGTGATAGAGATTTGGTAGAATTGAAGAGGGGTTTTTTCGGAAAGAAATCACGGCTTTACTGGTAAGTTGGAGAGTACGAAGAAGAACTTGGGAAATTTTTGAAGATAGAAGATGTAAAAATAGTAAAAGATAAAAGTAAGGGTTATTTATAAGTTCAAACGATAGCGGTTCGGTATCAGCAGTGACCAACCACCGCCTGACATGCATTAAAGTCTTGAAAGACTAAACCGACGGGACAACTACCAGATGCGTCATGGTCGAACCCGATGGAAACGACAAGATATAATCCGATCGAGCCGTTGGAAATCATATCGTTTCTCGCCATATCCTTTCTGAGAAACGAGGGGACTATCTGTATACGGTCGAAATAGATTTTAGCCTTGGCATGTCCGGTATGATTCGAAGGGTGATGTATCGAAGTAAGATCCCGAAGGGGGACGAACTAACCTCGAACCCGGAGAGGCCGGTCCGTGTCGAGATCGATATCATAATCAAACTCAAACAAGAATCGAACCATGACACAGGTAAACCTATCGTGCCAAAAATCCAAAGGCCAACCAACATTGACCTGGAATCAATTCGAGGGCTCGAACCAGGGTCGGGCTTGAACCAAGATCACAAGTTCGAGCCGGAATCAAGCTCGAACCAAAATCGAGGATTCTAAGCGAGATCGAGCTCGCAGACAAAAGCCGTTGCAATCCCACTAGAGGGAATCTTGGCAGAAATTATGGAAAAGCTGACTTATCATGGGTCTCCCACTGAATGTTTATTTTATTATGCTTGGAGCCGAATCCCTTCACTATAAAAGGGCTTGATTATCATTTCTGTAGGATAGATTTTTTCTGAGACTTATATTGTAATGAAAGTATTATATTCCTCTACAATAAAGAATGGCTATTCCAGTTTCTTAGATTGATTCTATTTGTTGAATCCTAAGAATCATTGTTCTTCATTGCCTTGTCTAGATTGCATTCTCTCCAATCTACATTCACATTTTATTTATCCTTGCATTTTGTATTAAGTTGTACCACATATCTTCGGAACTGCGTACAAATTTAACTCTATTTATTTTTCGGGTAAACAATAGGCAATGGGCTTAATTAAGGTGTCAAAATGGAAACTAAAGTCAAGTTTAATGGGCCGTCTAGGTATTTGGCCATATGTATATAATAAACACAGATGACCTCATTTGAAGGAGGGACGCGGCATATCTCATAACCCAGTAATTCTATTTTCTTAGATTTTTACCTTTTTTCCCTCTTATCTAAGTGCTCTAAATAAAGTTAAAAAAACCAACGGTCACCACAATTATAACCATATTAATTACGCCTCTTCGGCTTCTCCACAACCGTGGTAAATGCTCATTCTTAACACATATCATCCACACATTACGCCTCTTTCTATTCCCAATGTTTTTGCATAATAACACCTCTCATCGTCTTTTTTCTCCCACTTTCAGCGGTAAATTAAATCTCCTCCGTTTTTTTACTTCTTCCTCCAAATCATCTGTGTGGAGTATGACTAGCCCTTGTATTTATAGTATCTTTTTACCTGCCAATATTTCGGACGTTAATAAATGGCTTTGTCTTTTCTTCCCTCTTATTATTATACAGGGGTTGGTTACATATGATGATCGACCCTTGAAAATTAATACCCAAAGGAAGATTATATTGTTTTTATCCATTCATTATCCCAAGCACTTCTGAGGTGAATACCCTTTTTTGTCGTAACTTAATTATAAAAATATTTTGTAACCATTACAGTATATGATGTTGTTCTAAGCGTTCAGTTTTCTTCTTTTTTTCTATTGCGATCTAATTACAACTTTATTTTTATTTTGTTGCTTTTAAATTATTTTGTTTTGTAGATGTCACCATCTTTGGTTAAGAAAGCGAGGTCTTAATGCAATTGAGACCTAAATTTTAGAATGCCCAAGAGCCACTATATCGTCAGTTTCTTATAATCAGTTTTAAGAAAAAAAAGCTCAGCTATTGTTTTCTTTATTCTGTAATAATAATTTTTACCAGGTAGTTAGTAGTTTGATTTTTTGCGGAATTTGCATATTGTAGGGTTCATCAAGTTGATAAAAGATGAAAGCCTTTATGCAATATTGATAGCTGGAATCTTAATTATGTTTGCGCTTAATGGTATTACATGTAACTTTGATTGGTGTTTCCGAAATCTTTATTCACGAAGTTTTATCTGAATATTTTTGTTGAATTCTATTGGTGCTCCAACTGAAAAGTTTTCTTGAATTTGTTTGAGTTTTGTCGCAGGGTCTGGGGGTTTGGTTTTCTCAAATGGTTGGATCAACATGATGAATTGTTCTTGAATAATTATAGTTTGAAAGACCAAAAAAGGGGAGAAAAAGGTAGAGTTTCTTTGTAGAAGATAATGTTACTGTCTCCTGGGTCAGTATGTTTTGATAGGATATGTATGTCTAAGAAAGATATTGAATTGTATTGCACATCCTCTTTGGTGGGATGTAATTGTCATTTGTTTATCTTCAGAATTACTTTTTAATTTTTTGTAAATAACACAAGCAGTTTTTTTGTTTGTAAATATGTATGTTAAGAGAAGCGTTTGTCAGAATAATATTTTATTGCTTTTCTTTATTTAAATAGTAGTATATGAACCGTTACAAAAATTTTGTACATCAAGAAAAAGGAATAGTCTTATTACTTTCTCAATCAATTCAACTTTTCATGTTGTTTACCCGAAAAATGGATAGAGTTGAATTTATATGCAGTTCCGAGGATATGTGGCGTAACTTAACACAAATTGTAAGGATAAATAGAAATGTAAATATAAATTGCAGAGAATGCGAAATAGATAAGGTTGTCAGGAACAATGAATCTTAGGATTCAACAAATAGATTCAATCTAAGAAATCTGAAAGAACGATTCTTTACTGTAGAAGAATATAGCGCTTTTATTACAATGTCAGCGTGAGAAAACTTGTTTTACAGAAATGGTAACCAAGCCCTTTTATAGTGGAGGGATTTGACTCTAAGCATAATAAAATAAACATTCAGTGGGAGACCCATGATAAGTCAGCTTTTCCACAATTTCTGCTAAGATTCTCTCTAGTGGGATTGCAACGGCTTTTGTCTGCGAGCTCGATCTTGCTTAGAACCCTCGATTTTGGTTTGAGCTTGATTTCGACTCGAGCTCTTGATCTTGGTTCGTGCCCGATCCTGGCTCGATCCCTCGAATTGATTCGAGGTAAATGTTGGTTGGTCTCTGGAGTATCAGCATGATAGATCTACTCTGCCTCATGGTTCGATTTCGATTCGAACTTGATAATCGACACGGATCGGCCTCCCTGGGTTCGAGGTTAGTTTGTTCCACCTTCGGGATCTTACTTCGATAGATCATTGTTCGAACTCGACCGGACGTGCTAAGGCCGAAATCTATTTCGACCGTATACAGATAGTCCCCTCGTTTCTCAGAAAGAATGTTGCGAGAAACGATATGATTTTTTAACGGCTCGATCGGATTATAACCTGACGTTTCCATCGGGTTCGACCATGACGCATCTGGTAGCTGTCCCGTGGGTTTAGTCTTTCAAGGTATTTAATGCATGTCAGGCGGTGGTCGGCCACCGCTGATACTGAACCTCCATCGCTTGAACCTATAAATAACCCTTTCTTTTATCTTTTACCACTTTTACATCTTCTATCTTCCAAATTTCCCAAGTTCTTCTTCGTACTCTCCAACTTACCAGTAAATCTGTTATTTCTTTTTGCAAAAGCCCCTCCTCAATTTTACCAAATCTTTGTCATTTTTCTCTATTCCTTGCTTCTAAACTCGAAAATGGCGAAAATGTCACAAACCATCCCTCCGAAAGAGAAAACTTCATCTTCATAGTGTGCCGCCGATGATACGCCGGCAGAACCACGGCCTGAGGAGTGCATTCCTGGGGTGTGCGTCTTTACTTCTGATTTCAAGGTCGATAAAGGATCATCGGTGCCTCATCGATGTGAACCGGTATCGAGGTATATATATGTTTGATAACCGAGAAGCACATCCAACAGCTAAAGAAATATTGCAATTGGGATAAAAAAGAAATAATGATTCCTTCTTCTAACGAAGAAATCACTTCGCACGTGAGAGGGTTTTTGAATGTGTATTCTTATCCTTTCACATTGGGTCCCCTCGATTCCGTTATCATTGATTTCTGTCGTCAATACCAAATAATCCTAGGCCAGGTTCACCCTTCTTTTTGGCGGATCGTTATCTTGATCCGATATTTAGTAAGCAAAATCGAGGGGATGCCGTTCACCCTCGACCATCTTATCCGATTATACCGTCCTCGACTTTTTCGAGAAGGGTTAATAAAACTTCAGCGTCGGGCTACCAAGGCTCTGTTCTCGAGTATTGACGAGGATAGGGACCGGGGTTGGATGGACAGGTTCGTTCGAGTAAGGACTTCGGACCTGATTCCGACTGAAAAGATGCCTTTTCCCTAGGAGTGGAATATGAAACGTAAGTGTGATCTTGCTGTTACTTCTACTTTGTTCTTTCATTTATTCTCTCATCGACACTCCTCTTTTTGTGATGTAGCGGTTCTCTGGATGCCCGGAGCAGTTCCCGATCTCAAGAACTGGGTACGAGCCCTTGTTTCGACCTCCACATACGTCGAGCGCTCATGGCGTGATTTGTCAAAGGGTCGGTGGGAGGCCAAAAATCACGGTAAGCCCATTTCTCGGACTCTTTGATGATCCGAACGAGGTGGTTTTTACAAATATTTTATTAAGGTTTTCCATATGCAGGTTTGGGTAAAGATGCAGTTTTGAGGCCCTTGTCCAATGAGGAGGAAATTTCG
>AWOL01S0021162.1:0-22852 GCA_000715115.1 Nicotiana otophora
ATTATTATTCCGCATTGATAGGCTTACCTACTCTTAGAGACTAGGTGCCATCACGACATCCTATGGAGGGAATTTGGGGTCGTGACATTATATCTGTTCAGTTTATTAGACCAGTGGGTGTCTTAACTGTTTTTCATCACTACTCCACCGAGGTTAGTCTTGATACTTACTGGGTACAGCTGTGGTGTGCTCATGCTACACTTCGGCACATTTTTGTGCAGATCCAGGTACTTTTTCATTAGCTAGTTATGTGGACTGTTGCTATGGAGACTCAAGGTAAACCTGCTGCTTCGTTCGCATGCTTCGGAGTCACCTTCAACCTTTTCGTTTTGCACTGTTTATTCTTATTTCTGGATAGTTGTATTTAGAAGTTTTTTATCAAACACTCTGTAGAGCTTATGACTTGTACTACCGGTTATGGGAATTTTAAGAGATTCTATTTAAATAATGTTGTTGTTTTAATTATTGTTAGGCTTACCTAGTCTCTAAGACTAGGTGCCATCACGATACCCAACGGAGGGAAAATTGGGTCGTGACACCTCAACTTCCTTATTTGGTTCTGTGATTGTCTGTTCCTTAGGCATGCATAGAAATAGGTTGTGTTAGTGTCTCCTAGTTTCAGCCACTGTACTCTATATTTTTGTTTGGTTATGCTTTCCTCTACCATCAACTATTTCTCAAGCTCTTATTTTGCTTTTACTTCAACTTGCACTAATTCTAAACTCCTAGCAGGATGTCTCATTTGTATTTGTATAATTTTCAGCTTCTCCCTTGCCTGTGCTATTCTATCTCCAACCTTGCCAAGCTCCCTTTTTGCTAGTCTTTTCATCTCACCCTTCAACTGTTTGAATTTCACCCAGACCATTTGCATAGAGTGCAGGTTTCAGGGCTTTCTCCAGCTAGTTTCCACAGCCTGTATGAAGTCCTGATTTTCAGCTAGGTAATTGAAGAACTTGAAAGGTTGGTTCCTGCTTCCTTTACAGTCTCAAAAGTGATCCTCAAAGGGCAGTGATCAGAGAAGTGTGGGTCCATAATGATCCCTTCCAGATGAGGCCACGTACAAATCCATTCTAATTGACCAATATTCTGTCGATCTTGCTATGTATTTGGTGATTTGTCTAAGTGTAATATCTCCCTACTGATTTCAATTCCATCATACCAGATTGCTGCAGGAATTCCTTGAAGTCAATCACCTCAATCTCTTGGACTGGATTACCATATAGTCTGTCCTCTATAGATAGTATTGAATTAAAATCACCCATCATCACCCCAGGCCCTGACATTTCAGTAGCAATAGTCTGTAACTCTTGTCACAATTCCTTCCTATCATTAATGGTATGCAGTCCATATACTGTACTAAATTGAAATCCTATATTGAGTTACAACATCTTGACATGACCATGAATGACCTACGCATATATTCTTTCAACAGTGAACTCCACATCCCTTGGATCCCACAGCACCCACAATCTACCTCTTGGATCAGTATTATAATTGCATATCCATTGCCATCCTGCTACTATTTTCTATATAGTTTTTGGAGCATTTTGTTCTTTCACTATATTTTCTATAACTACTATTAGAACTACTTTATTCTCTTAGCAAAAGGTTATAAGCTCTTTCTGCTTATAAACCTTATTTATTCCTCTAACATTTCAGGCTATAAAATTTATCTATTAGTTTTATGAATGTTCTGATCATTCTTCACAGTATCATTGCTCTGACCCTTCTCCTGTATACTACCATTACTCTGGATTGGTAATTGTGTGAGGTCATGTAGTGGCGTGAAGTGGTTTGCTATAGCTACCCTTTGGTCTAGCTGTTTTGTTTTGCTTGCTTTCACTGCAGATTTCCTACCAGCCCTCTCCCATTCTCCAGTTGTTATCTATTTTTCTGCTATCTCTTTTGGTGATTGGACAATATTGTCAATGAATTTACCATGTGTATCTATATGAGTATCAATTGTGAGATACAGTATACGAGCTTTCTTCCATTCCTGCTTCAGGTTATCTTGTTTGGATTTTATTTTCTGTCCATTTGGTTGCAGAGTTTTGTTCAGCTTGCAGTTGTGGCCAATCTGATAGCATATAGGACAGTATTGTGGCTTCCAGTCATAAGCTAATGGTTGATCAATAATCTTCCCTATAGGATCACATACTTTGATAGTGTCAGGAAGAGGCCTAGTTACATCCATCTCAATCAAGAGCCTTGCATAGGATATCCTCTCAGCTTTAGATGTACATTCATCAGTATATATTGGCTTTCCTAGTCCACTCCCAATTTTGCTTAGGGCTATTTCCCTCTAGCAATTCAAAGGCAAGTTTGGAAGCTTTACCCACAAGGGAATGGTCCTTAGTACTTCCTCATTGAAATCAAAGATTACAGACCATGCTCTTAGTATGATAGGTCGATTGTACAAAGTGTAAGGCCCAGAGAATAAGACTGTGTCTCTGTCCTTCGCACTAGCAAATCGAATAACTAAGTATCCATCATTGTGAAGGAGCACTTTAGGTTTTGTCACAAAATTCCACTAGCTAGCTATGAATCTCTCCATGGCTCCAATTGAGGGGATATTGCCAACCACATAAGCAATTAAGGCTAAATTCCATACCTCTGTTTCAGCTGCAACATCCTCCTCTTCTAATTGAACAACAATTTCACCATCCTGAATTACTGATGGAATGTAAGAGATATTCATACTTTTGGATGCAAGGCTATGTTTCTCGAACAGTACTGCCCACTTCCTTTCTATGTCTTTGTGCACTGGAGCTTGCTCCTTTGTCTAAGGAATAGTAGCATCATTTTCCTTCTACTGGCATATGTCGCTCCACTGTAGCTTACTAGTACTCGACTTCACTGTTCCATTGGTCAAATTAGGTTTTATGTTCTCCTGATTTGTCTTTGGTAGCTCTGGTGTTTTCACAATTAATTTGTTTAGGTTTAACATAGGTGAATTGCGCGGTGTTTCTGGCTCCGATCGAACTGCATGCAGGATCAGCCATTTTGGATCATCCTCCTCTGTTTCCTGCTCAATCGTATACTTCTCCTTAGCTTTGCCTGAGTTTCCACTTTGGATTCGGGTATTAGATTGCCCGAGTAGTACTTCAATCTCCCTCATCTTGGTAGAATTCCTCTTCGATCATCCCTTCCCCATGCCGGAGATGCGCAGGTTAGTAGTCACCTAACGTGCGCCGAGAGAAACGAGAAGACATTTAACCGATGGGTTATTTTTCATTTATGTTTTTTCATTCCCATCCCTACAAACTTATATGCTTAGTTAATAACCATTTGCTCTTTTATTTATAAATAAATTTTCCTTTTGATTTTAATTTTAAAGTTTTAGATCCTCCAAGATTCTAATCTGGATGGATGCTTAACCTAAAAATTGTACTTAATGAATTAAGCAATTAAACTTTGTATTTGTAGGCCACAAGCAATCGATTCAATCCAAATTGTAAAACCTTTTGATTTAGTTTAGTTATTCATGTTAATTTGGGTAAACTATCTGTAGTTTGTCTGCTCTTTAAAAAAATGCTCTATATTTTAGCTTGACTAAACCAAAATCTGTCTTTTACTTGAATGCTGTTATTTTATTAGTGTTTGGAGAAGTTCTTGAAAACTTCAAACTAGACCTCCAAGGAACCAATTTACAAGTTAATCTTCAATTATCACTCTACCAAAACTACCATTCATGACAAATCTCATGTTTTCAATTTTTTTTAATAAAATTCTTGCATGATGAATGTTGTTAGAATTATTTAACCAGCTTAACTAAAAGTTCAAAGTATTAGGGAGATCACACGTATTTTTACTCTTCATTCAACTTTACGTGATGCAGTTACTATTTGGAGGCTCAAATAAGTTTTTTCATATTTTATTTAAATATATTGAATTATTAATTATTGTGACTTATAGTACTACCTTTCTAAATATATAAATTTTATTTTTAAAAACCAGAAAATTCTATGCCCAAATTCAAATTGAAAATTAGATAGTTTGACAATGGTATTCCGAATCACGTCACATAAAGTGTTTATTTAATAATTTCTTTGATACACTCTCTTGGACCTAATTCCTTTTTTTTATTTAGTCAAACACATGAAAATTATTTAGTCACGTGCGGCGTGCCTACTTTTATATATATACCACGTTCACTGTTTTCATTAGAGACGTCTTTTTTTTCATTTTGATATTCCAGGCGGATAAAGCATCATTGTTAGCTGAGGTGATACAACATGTGAAGGAGCTCAAGAGACAAACGTCACAAATAACTGATACAAATCCAGTCCCAACTGAGATGGACAAACTAACAGTTGATAATTATTCGTCTGACGAAGAAGGAAGCTTTGTGATCAAGGCTTCATTGTGCTGTGAAGATAGGTCTGATCTTTTGCCTGACCTCATCAAGACTTTGAAATCTTTAAGGCTAAGAATATTAAAAGCTGAAATAACAACACTTGGTGGACGTGTTAAAAATGTGTTATTCGTAACACATGGGGATCAAGAAGACTCGTACAATACTAATGATGATCACCTGCAATATTCTATAAGCTCAATACAAGAAGCACTAAAAGCAGTGATAGACAAATCTAGTGGGACTTCAGGGAGTGAATGTATATATATATGTATGTACCATGTTCATTGTGATGACCCAAAAGGTCATCTTATATTTTAGAACTTGATTCTGCGTTCTTAAGCCTTAAAAATCTCATTTTTAACCTTCTCGATTTGCGTACACAGTCCGGGTGTGTTTCTGAAAAACTTTTATGTTGAAAATTTATGAAAATAAGAATTTTTGCCTTAAAATGATAACATTTTTGGTAAATGGGCTCGGATCCATATTTTGACGGTCCCGGTGGGTCTGTATCGAATTATGGGACCTGGGCGTATGCCCAGAATCGAATTCGGAGGTTCCTAGCTCGAGTTATGAATTTTTGATGAAAATTAAAAGTCTGAAAATTTAATTATTTTTAAGAATTGGCCGATGTTTGGCCTTGTTGCCGTATTTTGGTTCCGGAGCCCGATATAGGTCCAATATAATATATATGACTTATCTGTGAAATTTGGCGAGAAACGGAGTTGGTTTGACGTGATTCGGACGTCCAGTTGAGAAGATAGAAATTTTAAAGTGCCCTTAAGAATTTCATTTGATTTGGTGCCAAATTCGTAGTTCTAGGTGTTATTTTGGCATTTTGATCGAGCGAGCAAGTTCGTATGATATTTTCAGACTTGTGTGCATGTTTGGTTTGGAGCCCCGAGGGCTCAGGTGAGTTCCGGATAGACCACGGGATGTTTGGACTTTGGAAAATCTGATTTTCTGCAGATTCTGGTGTTCTGGCTTGTCCTTCTTCGAGTTCGCGAAGGTACTCTCGCCAACTCGAAGAGTAAACTGGTGAGGCTGGAATTTTCTTCTTCGCGAACGCTAAGGCTTGGTCGCGAATACGAAGCGATGGGGGCGTTACCCTTCGTGAACGCGACCAGCCCCTCGCGAACGCGTAGTGTTAGGCACACCTGGGGGAGGGTTGGTCATTCCTTCAGCGCGAACGCGAGCAATATCTCGCGAACGCGAAGGTAAGGTGGGGAGTAACCATCGCGAATGCGAGCAAGGTCTTGCAAATGCGAAGGCTTGGCAGTCGATACTCTTCGCGAACGCGACAGTGGCCTCGCGAACGCGATACACATTGTCGCCCAGCACTTAACAGAATCCAAATACGGGATTTAGCCAAAGAAAATTCATTTTCTCAAAAACCAAACGGTGAGAAGTGATTTTCAAGAGTCATTTTCTTTCCCAAAGTGTTGGTAAGTGATTCTAAACCATTTTCTTTCAGTTACCCATTACATTTTATGAATTATCAACCTAAAATCTAGAGTTTTCATGGTAGAATTAGGGGTTAGGGTAGAAACTAAGAATTTCGGAAATTTAGGGATTTAGACCTCAATTTGAGGTCGGATTTAAAAAGCAATTATATATCCAGGCTCGGGGGTGAATGGGTAAATGAACTTTGGTCCGAACCTCGGGTTTTGACCAAGCTGGATCGGGGTCGATTTTTGGACTTTTTGGAGGAAAATTTGAGAAATTTAATTTATGCAATATAATTGATTCCTTTAGCAATATTTGATATTATTGAGTCATTTTTGAATAGATACGAGTGGTTTGGAGGTAAATTCTAGAGGAAAAGCTGTGATTGAGAATTAAGTGGCCTTCGGAGTAGGGTAAGTGTTGTGTCTAACCTTGACTTGAGGGAATTAGAAACATCGGATTATTTGCTATGTGAAATTTATGTGAGTGGCATATATGTGAGGTGACGAGTACTTATGCGCCATCAATTTACCTATTTTTCCCTGATTCTCCCGTTTTTCTTATATTGTCTCTTTTCTATGCCTAATTACTACGTGTTTATACTAGTGTTGTTAAAGTGATCGTTCTTATCATGTTTACGGATTTTCTGGTGATAATCGAGTATTTATTTCAAAGTTGAAATTGATATTGTAGAACAAAAATGTTGAAGTAAGGCTTGTACTTGTTATTCAATCTCCCTGTTGTTATTTATGCATTGCATTATGGTAAGGGGGAGTGTTAATGCACGAAGGGTGATGTCGTGCCATATTGTGAGTGTTAATGCACGAAGGGTAATGACGTACCATATTGTGAGTGTTAATGCACGAAGGGTAATGTCGTGCCATGATATGAGAGTTAATGCATGAAGGGTGATGTCGTGCCGTTTCTATTGATTTTATGGTGAAATCGAGAGTAAAAGCACGAAGGGTGATGCCGTGTATTTTTTCTTTACTGTATTCGTGCTCCTGTTGATTCACAGTATATTGATTGTTCCAGTTCTCATCCTGTTGTTGCTATTCATTTCGTATTTCCCCCAGCATGTTTCCCCCTCCGGATATTTTCTGTCTAGCTCTTCATTACTCTAATTTGTATATATACTGTTAAATTGTACAAGTTGATTTGTAGGTGTCTTGCCTTAGCCTCGCACTTCGTCGAGATTAGGCTCGACACTTACCAGTACATGGGGTCGGTTGTACTGATACTGCACTCTGCACTTTCTGTGCATATTTTGGTACCGGCTCGGGTTGATCGAGATTTTTGCTATTGGGCCACTATCCGGAGACTCAAGGTAGATCTGTCGGCATTCACAGACCTTAAAGTCCCCGTCTATCTTTTATGTCTTACTGTTTCTTTCATTCAGACAGTTGTATTTCTTTCAGACTATCATTTGTAGTAAATTCTAGAATGCTCGTGAATATATTGTGACTCCAGATCCGGGTGGTAGTAATTAATACAATTTTTTTTATATTATTCCGCACTTATTATATATTTCATCTTAGCTAATTATTGTTATTTACTGAATGAGAATAAGGATTTGGTTTAAATGATTCTCTAACGTTGGCTTGCCTAGCAAGTGAAATGTTAGGCGTCATCACGGTCCCGACGGTCGGAATTCCTAGTCGTGACATTCATAGTTTTCATTGGAGACTTGTTTTTTTTTAATATATTCCAGTCGAATAAAGCATCATTGCTAGCTTAGGTGATACAACATGTGAAGGAGCTCAAGAGACAAACGTCACAAATAACTGATACAAATCCAGTCCCAACTGAGATGGACGAACTAACAGTTGATAATTATTCGTCTGATGAAGAAGGAAACTTTGTGATCAAGGCTTCATTGTGCTGTGAAGATAGGTCTGATCTTTTGCCTGACCTCATCAAGACTTTGAAATCTTTAACGCTAAGAACATTAAAAGCTGAAATAACAACACTTGGTGGACGTATTCAAAATGTGTTATTCGTAACGCATGGGGATCAAGAAGACTCGTACAGTACTAATGATGATGCAATATTCTTTAAGCTCAATACAAGAAGCACTAAAAGCAGTGATGGAGAAATCTAGTGGGAATGTTGATTCTGCTTCAGGGAGTGTTAAGAGACAAAGGATTGAAAGTGCAAGAGGGGGTGAATTATAATTTTTTTCTTTTCCTTTACAGGGTAGTCGACTAATTTACTTTCTAGTTGACTAGATTCTTGATGTGAGATGTAAACAAGATACAGAAAAGTTAATTGCAGAAAGTAAATGACACCGGATGTTTATACTAGTTCGGATTCAGAATGAATCCTATGTCCAGTCCCCTTGGGTTGTAAGGGTGTTCTCTTTCAAGTATTGGAAGTTTCTTGATACAGGTTGGTTGGTGTTGTTATACACCAACAGCTTCGTCACTATAATAGTTCTTTCCTTGCTTCTCGATACAATGTCTTACCAGTGATTTTTCTCTCTTTCTTCTCTATCTAGTTACATAGTAAATCTAGAATATACTACAATGCTTGTTTGGAGTAGAACAAAATGATTGATAGTGGTTCGATCAAAGTATATTCGTCCTTTGCATCTCTTGTTGTATATATATGAATTGGACTCCAGTCTTCTAGGCGTGACAGATCCATAGATGAAGGGCAACCCAAGGGAGTTGATCCTCAGAATCAATCAAGATTGATTTCTTCTAAGAATAAGATGGAGCTTCCTTTACTGGTCCATTGCTTCTGTGATTTTCTTTCCTCTGCATGCCGTTGTAATTGAATATTCTCCGTGATGTGTGTGATTGAATATTCTCCGTATATCTTCCACACAAATTGATTGATGAGCCTTCCGTAAATAGCTAGATCCAAATATTTATTTTCGATGAATACAACACAATTTATTCTGTGATCTTTACCGGAATCTCGACTTGCATAATTGATTCCTTGATTCTTGCTTTCAGGTCTTTACTAGAATTTTGACTTCTCTGTTATTGATACTCTTTCATTTCTTCTGACTTCCTTCTTTGGAATTGTTTTCCTGCAAATAAAAGTAAGTTATTTTCTATCACTAAAAATATATATCCAACAAGGACTACTAACATATATATTCTTGAACCCAGCTCTCTCTAGTGATCAATATGTGATATGTTGGGTATAAAGAAGCATGCCCTAGGCCATAGTAACTTGTTTTAAAGCCATGAGATCCAAAGTCCAAAACAACAATATTACTAGTAGCCTTGGCCTAGAGTTTGGTGCTAATCACGTCCAAACCTAAATTTGGGGCGTGACAGGGAAGAATTTACATACTACCTATTACTTACAAGTGTTATTTTGCTCCTATATATGGGTATCTTTTTTCTTCTCAAGGTATCTACTGTGTCTTCCCTTTCTTTTTCTTTTTCCAAGTTAAGTTAATTGAGGATTATCATTTTTCTTTTTTTCTTTCTTTTGTGGGGATAAATGTTTACTAAAGTTCCGAGTAGCCCGTAACAAAGTGACAGGGATTTTAATCATTTCAAATCTTCTGCACTAAAGTTAGCCAATAAAATTAAGTATATGCACCTCTCGTGGAGATGAACAATGTGCAATTCTTGTTCAATTTATATATGTTGGCCTTATATGTATAGATGAAGATTGGTATGATATGATGATAACATGAGTTGAGTTTAAATAGAAAAGTAAGGATTCATATAGTCAATCGAAACTTGTTTAGGATTGAGACTTGATTATTATTGTTGTTTGTAAATAGATGAAAATTCTATGGGATTGATTAGCCAAGGCTTTAGTTTTGTAGCATTGATGTGAAGAGTGTGTATAGTGTGTGTATATGTTGGGTGCTATCCTCTATGCCCAACATCCAATATAGCACCCAAATTCAATGCTATCCTCCATGCCCAACACCCAATATAGCACCCAAATTCAATGCTATNATCAATCAAGATTGATTTCTTCTAAGAATAAGATGGAGCTTCCTTTACTGGTCCATTGCTTCTGTGATTTTCTTTCCTCTGCATGCCGTTGTAATTGAATATTCTCCGTGATGTGTGTGATTGAATATTCTCCGTATATCTTCCACACAAATTGATTGATGAGCCTTCCGTAAATAGCTAGATCCAAATATTTATTTTCGATGAATACAACACAATTTATTCTGTGATCTTTACCGGAATCTCGACTTGCATAATTGATTCCTTGATTCTTGCTTTCAGGTCTTTACTAGAATTTTGACTTCTCTGTTATTGATACTCTTTCATTTCTTCTGACTTCCTTCTTTGGAATTGTTTTCCTGCAAATAAAAGTAAGTTATTTTCTATCACTAAAAATATATATCCAACAAGGACTACTAACATATATATTCTTGAACCCAGCTCTCTCTAGTGATCAATATGTGATATGTTGGGTATAAAGAAGCATGCCCTAGGCCATAGTAACTTGTTTTAAAGCCATGAGATCCAAAGTCCAAAACAACAATATTACTAGTAGCCTTGGCCTAGAGTTTGGTGCTAATCACGTCCAAACCTAAATTTGGGGCGTGACAGGGAAGAATTTACATACTACCTATTACTTACAAGTGTTATTTTGCTCCTATATATGGGTATCTTTTTTCTTCTCAAGGTATCTACTGTGTCTTCCCTTTCTTTTTCTTTTTCCAAGTTAAGTTAATTGAGGATTATCATTTTTCTTTTTTTCTTTCTTTTGTGGGGATAAATGTTTACTAAAGTTCCGAGTAGCCCGTAACAAAGTGACAGGGATTTTAATCATTTCAAATCTTCTGCACTAAAGTTAGCCAATAAAATTAAGTATATGCACCTCTCGTGGAGATGAACAATGTGCAATTCTTGTTCAATTTATATATGTTGGCCTTATATGTATAGATGAAGATTGGTATGATATGATGATAACATGAGTTGAGTTTAAATAGAAAAGTAAGGATTCATATAGTCAATCGAAACTTGTTTAGGATTGAGACTTGATTATTATTGTTGTTTGTAAATAGATGAAAATTCTATGGGATTGATTAGCCAAGGCTTTAGTTTTGTAGCATTGATGTGAAGAGTGTGTATAGTGTGTGTATATGTTGGGTGCTATCCTCTATGCCCAACATCCAATATAGCACCCAAATTCAATGCTATCCTCCATGCCCAACACCCAATATAGCACCCAAATTCAATGCTATCCTCCATGCCCAACACCCAATATAGCACCCAAATCCAGTGCTATGTTAGGTGCGGCGCACTCACTATGCCAAATCGTTTTAATCTGTATATGATAATATTTTGTAATTAGTTGTCCTAGTTTTTACGGTATTTAGGATTGCTTTTTATTTCTCTAGATATACAAGATATAGTATCAATGAAAAAGGCAGATCAGTTTTTCTCTCCACTAGCTGTATGTGCCTCTCTAATTTAGCATGGTATCAGAGGTTACCTAAATTATCTCTAATAATCATCCATGACCGGCAAACTGATGGCAGCGGTGCTGGAGGAAGCAGTGGCGCCAAAAAAATAAACCAGCAAAAATTCATTTTGTCATATGGTATAACTTTGAACGACAACCCTGAAACTTTGATAATGCAAGTTCACATGAAGGGAGAAAACTATGGTAAATGGGCTCGGTCCCTGAGGACCGCGTTGAGGGCAGGAAAGAAGTCCAGTTTTATCGACGGAACGATCAAAAATTAGAAGAAGAATTCTCCGGACCTTGAAGATTGATGGACCATCAATTCATTATTGGTGTCATGGATCAGAAACACGGTCGAACCCACTCTCCATTGGACTATCTCGCATGTGGAGACCGTCGAAGACTTGTGGGCAAGTATTAGGAAGAATATTTCCGTGAGCAATGGTTAGAGGATACAGTAATTGAAGGCTGACCTTGCAGAATACAAAGAAAAAGGTATGTCCATAGTTTATTACTATGGCAAACTGAAGAAACTATAGGAAGAACTTGCGAATCTCGAGAAGATTCCGACTTTCAAGTGCGGAAACTGCACTTATAATCTTAGTACAATTTTGGAGAAAACAAGGGAAGAAGAGAAGGTGCTTTTGGGACGGTGCGAACGAACTTGCTTTCCCAAGATCCACTGCCGATGTTGAATCGAGCTTACTCAAAGGTGGTTCAGGAAAAATGATCAAAGACTATGGCTCGAGGTATAGATGAGTGTAGTGACATGACAACTTTTGTAGTACAAAGTGCATGATCTCGTCCAAGTCTCACCTCTATTTAAGGTTATGAAATGGCTGATGCAACAAGGAGTCGGGGTCGATTTTTCACAAAGAGCTATGAATGGGACTTGGGAGTATATATTGCAGTATATGAGCTTGAATTATCTCAATTTACCTTCCACAAATTTGGGTTGTTTCTAGGTTTAATTTAAACTAAGATTGCTAATCTAAGAAATGAAACTAGGAAATTATTTTTGTTGTTTTTCAAATGATATAAAAGGCTTAGAGCTATGATCTTCACCTATGTATTTGCCTAATGGGTTGTAAACTTCAAAGCTTGTTTTATTGATCGAAGTGTATTATAGCTATCAACACTCAAGTACTCACTCAATACCTCTCGGTTAGAGAGTGATTTTGCCCAATTTGGCTTTCTCAAGTCCAAATGGGTATTGAACAATGGCTGATAAAAAGTTCAAGTCGGGTTTTACTATCTTTAGGTTCAACCCTATAATTGGGCTTATCAATCTCTCGATTGACCCAAATTCTTGTTAGCGAAGTTTTCCTAGACTAAGTCTCTCTTTCTCAAGTAGAGACCAAGTCAAATAGGCATGAACTAATATTTGCAACCATTAATTCTACAATTAAAAGCAAGAACAATGCTAAATAATAAACATTCAACTATAAACAAGCAATAAATCAAACACCCATTAAGATTATACTCTAGGGTTGGGTTACAGCCCTAGTGAAAATCTAGCTACTCTCGCTTAAAATAGAAAAAGGAGAAGAAGAAATGATAATTAAAATGATGAAACCAATGTTCAAAAAGCTTAAAATAGCAAAACCTACTAAAAAGAGTAAAAGAAACTGTCTACTGTAGCAGCTGATGTTAAAACTTGACCTAAAAAGAGAAACTCTTTTATTTATACAGGGCTCGAATTTTCCAACAAAAATACCCTTTCGGAAATTCTTACGGCCGCACAATTTCATGTGCAGTCCGCACTTTTATTCAGTCTTGACAGAGTTGGAAAACTGCGGCCGCGTAATTTTGGACTGCGGCCACACTGCTCTCCTTCTGCAGTCCGTACAATAATGTTTGCGGCCATACCTTGCTGTTCTGCAGTCCGTACAAATGTGACTGCGACCGCATAGCTTTTCTTCTATGACCGCACAATAATTGTGCGGTCCGCACTTTTGTTGGACTTGAGATGCAGGTTCTCTGAACTCTTGCTCTGACACAGTTTATGCGGCCGCACATATCATGTGCAGACCACACTTTGCACATTTTTCTGATATAAATTTCTATTTTGTTAGGGTGATTAAGGTACCATTAGAGGGCGACGAATTCAATGAGACTCACAGAAGTCATAAAATTCTTTTGAAGTGAATTCGCCTCCTCTATCGGATCTTAAAGATTTTATTTCATAGGCACTTTTTGTTTCCACAAGTACTTTAAAAAATTTAAAAGCAACACAAGCTTCAGATTTTTGGTTCAAGAAATAAACCCAAATCTTTCTACTAAAGTCATCAATGAAGAGTAAAAAATATTTACTATTACCAAAGGAAGTTGGATTGATTGGTCCGCACACATCAGTGTGAACAAGTTGGAGTGGCTTGATTGATCTTGACATGGCCTCCGTTGGAAAACTCCTCCTTGTGTGTTTCCAAGAAGATAAGCTTCACACAATTGATTGGGATGGTTGATTGATGGTATTCCATGCACCATGTTCTTTTCTCCCATTGATTTGAGCGCTTCAAAATTCAAGTACCCAAATCGCATGTGCCAACACTATGATTCATCTTGCACATTAGCCTTCAAACACTTTGCATCAATTGTTTTAAGATTTAGAGAAAATAATCTATTCTTTGTCATATGCACTTTAGCAATTACAATTCCACTTGAATCTCTAATCCAAAGATGCATATTTTTCATGTGGAGTCATATTCCTTTTCAAGAATTTGGCCCAAACTCAAAATGTTACTTTTTAATTTTGGCACATAATAAACATCTTGAATTAGTTTGTGACTACCATCTTTACAAGATATCAGAATCGTACTTATCCCTTCGATTTAAATCTTTGAGGTATCTCCAAAGGACACATTACCTCTCACCGTTTTATTGATATCCACAAACTTCTCTTTGTATCCACATATATGATTGCTTGCTCCATTGTCCAAATACCACGAGCTGCAATCATCCCTGTCTTCTTCCTTGAGTGCCAGCAACAACGTTGACTCATCTTCTTCTTTCTTGTTGTCAACCAGGTTAGTTTTTTCTTCAATATTGCTACGGCATTCCCAAGAGTAATAGCCAAATTTATGACAATTATAACACTCAGTTTTTGATCTGTCATACCTTTGTCCATTATTTTCTTGGTAGTAACCATGTCCTCTTCCTCCTCTTTGTCCACGACCACGACCTCTGAATGTTTGGTGGATTTTAACATAATTTTTAAGTTGTTACCGTTACTTCTTCCGTTCCATGACCGTCACGGCGTCGGCCTCGTCTGTTCCCTCGATAGCATTTTTTTACCTCCATCATCCTTAAAGGATGCCTGAGTTTTAAGAAGTTGCTCCAATGGCACTTCTTGTCTCCTCTTGATCTTTTTTTATGGCTCTGTAAAGAACCCTCCAATTGCTCTACCGTCATTGAGTCTAAATCTTTAGACTCGTCAATAGCACATACCACAAAATCAAATTTAGGTGTTAAAGTGCGAAGAATCTTTTCTACCATACAGACATCTTCTATGTCCTCTCCGTATCTTCTTAATTGATTCACAACAACCTTTACTTTTGAACAATAATCCGAAATGCATTCGGATTCTTTCATTTTTAAAACTTCAAAATCAGCCCTTAGAGTTTGAAGTTTTACTTTCCTCACCTTGTCAACTCCTTGGAGAGAATTTTGGAAAATATCCCGAGCTTCCTTTGAGGTAGTAGCATCGGTCACCTTCTCAAACATGACATCATCCAAACATTGGTGGATAAGCGTGAGGGCTTGTTGATCCTTCTTCCTTGTCTTTGCTAAGGCATCTTTTTAATTTTGAAGTAGAGCTTCCTTATTATCGGATTTTTCATACCCTCTGTCTACGATTTTTCACACATCCTGGGAGCCAAGAATGGCTTTCATACGTAGACACCATTTTTCATAATTTTCTTTTGTGAGACGGGGCTACTGAAAAGACAGTGGGCCATTATTTGTTATGGTTCTGATACCACGTTGTTGGAAAAAAATAATATCCTTCCCAGGAACAATATCCACGATAAATCAATAACACAAGAGAGTAACAACGACATCAACTCTTTTAATGGGGTAAAATACAACACCAAAATGGAGCAATATTACTACTATAATATTACAACTTAGTAGTGTTAAGAGACTACTACAACTTTAAAAAAATAACATTCTTTATTTTAAACACCTTACTATAATATTACTCACACTCATTGTTTATCTCAAAAACTACAATCTTTGAATTACTCTCTCTAACTCTCTCTAGTTTCTCTCGATTTTGGTGTGTTTGAAATGAATAGCTGAAGCTTCCTTTTCTAGCGGTGAGGAACCGTTTCTCCAACCAATCAAAGGACTGGATTTGCTACTTGTTTTCACCTTTTATTTTCGTTTTCATTTTGTTTTTATTTAGAGACCACAACTCAAACACCGGTAAAGAACAAATTGGTCGTGTAGTGGAGTTACAGTGAGAGGAGTTTGAAGTGAGGGGGCGTGAATCGTGACCAGGAAAGTGAAGTGGTGCAAGAAGAACACTCCCATTGGATTATCGGTTCGGATCTCGATTTTACCAATGTTATTAATATGTTAATCGATAAACCAATAAGATTTAATAATATATAATTTTACCCTTAAGTATATAAATACATCTAGAGCTTCAGCCTTCAGTTCATTCTCGTTTTCTCCGAACTTTTCTCAGCCGCAAATCTTCACTCTTCATATCATAAATGGTAGTAATGAAATGTAATCTTGAAATTTAATTTTGAGCTTCTTGAATGATTTGAGGTAGGATATAACCTCCTTAACATTAACTATTCTTCCTTTACTCACTGGCCGAATTAGAAGTTGATTTGTTGAATCTAATCAAATAGTATAATTTTATTTTTCAGATTTCTGTTTTAATGAATTTTTATTGTTCTGACTCTAAGCAGTAATAAGATCAATGATTTTCATAAAAGCTACTGCTTTGACAAAAATTGATAATCCAAACTGAAAAATCAAAATTTCATTCCTTTCTCTTACCTTACAGTAGATTTTTATCATGAAAATAAGGGATGTTTATTGTTTTCGATTCTTTATTTTGTGCTCATGTTTTATGACTTTTTATTTTGTGAGCTTATTTCGTGCTGCCTATATCTACGACCATTTCTCTTCTCATCACTTCTCAAACAAACGTATGTATTTTACAAGAAAAATGGAATGGCGAAATGGCTATGCTTGGAATCAAGCTATGCAAACTTCAGTGATTGAAGTTCAGTCTCTAGATTGATTTATCTTGTAGAGTAAATCGATAACCGAACCGATAACAGGTCGATAACCGAGTAATCGATAATCGAAAACAGATCGGTTTGGTTATCGGTTTAGCATATTTATAAACCGATAACTGATTAGATAAATCGATAATATTCACGACCGAATCGAATCGACTTATGCCCACCCCTAGTGATCGTGCGGGTTTTCTTGGCAGTGGCAGCAACAAAAAATTGGAATTGTATCAAATGGACGTGCATAATGCTTTCTTGCACGGGGATCTTCAAGAAGAGGAATATATGAAATTGCCTCTTAGATTTCAGGTTATGAATTCGGGGAAGATTTGCCGACTTCGAAAATCACTTTATGGGTTGAAGCAGGTACCACCATATTAGTTTGCCAAATAATCTGTTGTCTTGTTGTACTATGGGTTCAACATTCATTCAGACTATTCCCTCTTTACTCTGAGCCAAGGTGAGGTTGGATTTGATTATTTCAAGAACTGACTCTCATGAGGCAATCAGACGGTTCAAGATATACTTGAGCGAATGTCTTCACATAAAGGATTTGGGTGACTTGAAATAATTTTTAAGGTGTTGAGGCTTCCCGAAATTCGGATGGAATTTTCTTGAGCAAACGAAATATGCCTTGGACAGTATTTCCGAGGCAAGTCTATTAGACGCAAAACCTTCCTTTGGAGCAAAACCATCATAACATTGACTTGCGGCTCTATGGATGGTGCGATTAGGACTGGGCAGGCTGCCCGTTGACTCGTCTCTCTCTCATCGGTTGATTTATATCATTGGAAGATTCTTCCATATCTTGGAAGACTATAAAGTAGCAAACTGTGTCGCTATCGTTGGCTGAGGCAGAATATCGATCCATATATTTTATCTAGTTTGGTAGTTGCTTCTACTTCTCCCATTCGCTTTTATTGTGACAGTCACGCAGTATTGCACAAAGCCAAGAATTCTGTTTTTCATGAACGAATCAAACACATTGAAATTGATTGTCATTTCATTCGGGATGAGATTGCTAGCGGACATGTTTGTACCAGTTTTGTTCATTCACTTGAACAACTTGCAAACATCTTTTGAAGGCCTTCGGAAAGTCGCAATGTGATCATCTCATGAGCAAGTTGGGCATCTTGAATCTCCATGCACCAACTTGAGGGGGTATTAGCGTGTGTACATCTTGGGTGCTATCCTCCGAGTCCAGCACCCAACATAACACTCAAATGTTGGGTGTTGTGCACTCACTATGGAGAGCAGTTTAATCTGTAAATATGATAATATTCTGTAATTAGTTGACCTAGTTTTTAGGGTATTTAAGGTTGCCTCTTATTTCTCTGTATATATAAGACATATTATCAATGAAAAAGACAGAGCAATTTTTCTTTTCACTAGTCGTGCCTCTCTAATTTAGCATAACATGTCGAGAGGAATAGAATTACGGACTTTTAGGATTGTAGAAGATGTAACTATATTATAAAGTATAAACATAAGGATAAGCTTTCGTACCCCCAAAAAAGTTAAAGTACGAGAAAACCCTCAAATTACTCCATATATAATACACATAATCTGGTATGCAACTTAGGTGGCTACCGTGGCACAATAAAATGCTTGTTACACCTACAAAGGGCTAATTTATAACTTAAACGTAACTAAAGGAAGATAGACGGCAAATGTTTCTTCTAGGTGTACTTTCGAACTAGTTTGTGTAATCAATCATTCTAATCTATACAGTAGATATACCTCAAGTACTCCTTGATCCTATCTCTTACTATCTCCGTTCCAATTTATGTGGCGGAGTTCGTATTTTGAGAGTCAAATAAATTTTTTTTAATGATGTTTGTTTTATATGCCTTTTAGATATTTTGAATTGTATTGTGACTTATAATAATTTTTATATAGTTTTCAAATATATAAATTTTATTTCAAAAAACGTTAAAACATTTATGTCTGAATTCATGGTCACAACTAATAAGTTTGATTCTCCAAATCCGAGCTTCATCACATAAATGTCGGGATCAATTGAACTCATTAATTATATGTTACATCCTCCACTACTAATAGTCTTAATAAACACATTTGATTTTAATATATAAAATTTTACGGTGACAAAAGGAGAATAGGAATTCAATTTATCATTCTTGAAGTTTTTGAAAGAATCAACCAGACAAAGAAAGAAAGAAAAAAAAAAGTACTAATTAAAAAACTGGACTGGTGTTGCCTAAGCTACGCACGGGTTTGAGATGAAATTTTCGTTGCGTTGTTCGCATTTACAAGCCTTAAATATCACCTAAACAATCATGTCGTCACACAACCAATACAAATTGATTGTAAATAATCACGATGTAGAAATTGAATATGAAATATATAGCATATAATGTCTTTGACTATAAGTGTAATGACCCAAAATGTTATCTTTAAATTTATTAAGTAATTCTGTGTTCTAAGACCTCGAAAAATACTATTTATCATTCCTCGACTTGCGTGCAAAGTCCTTATAATTTCCGGAAAAGTTTTTGTGTGAAAAAAAAGGATTAAAATGTGAAATGGAGCTTTAAAACTCAACTGAATTGACTTTGGTCAATATTTTGAGCAAACGAACTCGGATCAGTGTTTTGACAGTTTCGATAGGTCGGTATCATGATTTGGGACTTGGGCGTATGCCCGAAATCAAATTCCGAAGTCCCTAGCCCGAGATATGGAATTTTGATGAAAAATTAAAAGTTTGAAAGCTTAATGATTTGTAAGAATTTACTGACGTTGGATTAATTGACACCAGGTTCATATTTTGGTTCCGGAATCCGGCATAGGTCCACTATAATATTTATGACTTGTCTTCCGAATTTGGTGAGAATCGGAGTTGATTTGACATGATTCGAATGTCCGGTTGTAAAAATATAAGTTTTAAAGTTTTCTTGAAAACTTCCTTTGATTAGGTGTCTGATTCGTAGTTCTAGGTATTATTTTTGGCGATTTGATCATGCGAGCAAATTCGTATGATGTTTTAGGACTTGGGTGCATGTTTGGTTTGGAGCCCTGAGGGTTCGGGTTAGTTTCGGGTGGTTAACGGATCATTTTTGTACTTGAGGAAACTGCAGAAACCTGCTTCTGGTTTCCTTCTTCGCGTTCGCGAGGGAAGTCTCGGGTTCGCGAAGAGCAAATTTGTGCTGGCACTTTTTGTGCTTCGAGTTCGCAACAGAGTGAACGTGTTCGCGAAGGCTTGAGGTGCAAAGCTTCGCGTTCGCGATCGAAGCCTCGCGTTCGCGAAGGGGAAGGACTGGCCAGGAAAATTGCCTTCGCGTTCGCGAAGGCCAAGCTAGGCAAGCTTCGCGTTCGCGAAGTAGCCCCCGCATTCGCGAAGAGTAAAATTGGCCAGCAAGAATTTGTGCTTCGCGAACGCGAGGCACTGACCGCGTTCGCGAAGGGTGAAAGCTCCAGAAACAGAACTTAAGTTCTGGAAAACGGGATTCGTCCCATTTTCAACTCTTTTCTATTTTTGAGCTCGGGTAAGGTGAGTTTTGGTGATTTTCATTGGAAAACATTGGGGTAAGTGTTCAACAACAACAACAACAACAACAACCCAGTATAATCCCACTAGTGGGGTCTGGGGAGGGTAGTGTGTACGCAGACCTTACCTCTACCCTGGGGTAGAGAGACTGTTTCCAATAGACCCTCGGCATCCTTCCCTCCAAGAACTCCCCACCTTGCTCTTGGGGTGACTCGAACTCACAACCTCTTGGTTGGAAGTGGAGGGTGCTTACCATCAGAGCAACCCACCTTGTCTCAAATTGGGGTAAGTGTTCCTTATCTTATATTGATTATATTTCATGATTCCATACTCATTTACATCATGAAGCCGTGAATTTATGGAAGAAAAATCAGTTTTTTATAAAATCTTCCAAAAACAAAAATTTAAGATTTGCAGGTCCATTTGACATCGGAATTGGATAAATTTTATATGGTTGAACTCGTATCGGAACGGGTGTTCAGATTTTGTAAGTTTTTCAGAGATTTGAGATATGGGTCCCACTGTCGAATATTTAAATGAATTTCGGATTTTATCCGAAAAATTATTAAATTCATATGGAATTAATTCCTATGATTCGTATTGAGTATATCGAATTGTTTGTGAATAGATTTGAAACTTTTGGAGTCCAATTTAAAAGGAAAAATTTTGGTCGAGTAATTGATTGGAATTTGCAAAGCGAGGTAAGTGTCTTGGTTAACCTTGACTTGAGGGAATAGAACCCTTAAACTAATTGTTATGTGAAATGCATGTGAACGACGTATAGGCGAGGTGACGAGTGTCTATATGTCGTTAAATTAATTGTTTGCGTAATTACTTGAAAAATCATAAATCGTTTTAAATCATGAATTAATTATTATAATAATTGTCTCTCTCTTATTCTTTGTCAAATATTAATTCTTGAATTCCTGCATTAAGTGTTACATGCTATTTGAATTATGTGTCTTAATTGTTATTTGACATTTAGCATATTAAATAATAAACTGCCTATTGTCTCCCTAATTTCCATAATAATTTGCTATTTGTCATTGTTTGTTTCATAATTAAATCATAATTATTGTATGCTTGTTGTCTTATAATTTTATATTAATTATTGCATTTATTACGAAAATTTCTTCTATAAGAATTGGTAAATAAATATACTGGAGGAGCGGGTTGCACGCCGCAACAGAATTGATTGAAATGATATATTGGAGGATCGGGTTGCACGCCGCAACAGATTTATTAAAAGTTCATATTGGAGGATCAGGTTGCACGCCTCAATATACTTATTAAAAGTCCATATTGGAGGATCGGGTTGCACGCCGCAACAGACTTATTAAAAGTCCATATTGGAGGATCGGATTGCACGCCACAACAGACTTATTAAAGAGTGGATTTGCATGCAGCAACAGACTTGATTAAAATAAAAATATTGGAGGAGAGGGTTACACGCTGCAACGAAAATTGATGGAAATGATAATTGGTTATGACTGCTGAGTTGGCTTTATTATTATAAATGAGTTACCTGATTATTTCTATTATTTGTTGTTGTTACTAATATTGCGTACAGGTTAATGTAAGTGAACCGCCTTAGCCTCGTCAATACTTCGTCGAGGTTAGGCTCAGCACTTACGAGTACATGGGGTCAGTTGTACTGATACTACACTCTGCACTTCTTGTGCAGATTTCGGAGTTGGTCCCAGCGGCGTACCATTGACTTGCTCGGATTTCAGCTACTCAGAGGAGACTTGAGGTATAACTGCAAGACGTCCGCAGTTTTGAAGTCCCCGTCTACTTTACTTTAGTTGTGTGTTTATTTTCACACAACTTTATTTTATTGAGGCCCTTATTTGTATTGTTCTAGAAGCTCGTGTACTTGTGATACCAATTCTGGGATTGTATTTAGACACCGTTATTTTTATAGACTATTCACTATATTTCATACCTTACTTCCACATTTGTTCCTTTGTTATTAATAAATTTAAAAATTATTTTAAAAATAGATAATATTATTCTAACGTTGGCTTGCCTAGCAAGTGAAATGTTAGGCAACATCACGATCCGAAGGTGGAAATTTCGGATCGTGACAATATGTTACATAAAATATTGTTTAATATTACAACTCCAAAAGCAGAAGCACAAAAAGGTCATATGCATGCCTTAAAAAGACATGCATGATATATTTACACGAATTTCATTATTTCACAAAATTGAGCTAGCACTTGCACTACTAGAAATCTGCTAAAAACCGACAAAAACTTTCCGAATAATGTTGGTCGGTCAAAAAAAGCGACCAAAAACTGTCCAGCTTGGACGGAAACTGGAAAAAGAATATTTTATATTTTTTTAAAAATAAATACCAACCAACGTTGGTTGGTAAATTGGTCAACAAGTTGACCCAGCTGGTCAGACTTGCTTAGTCAAAGAATATTTTGGATTACAAACCAACGTTGGTCGGTAATCTGGACCCAATTTTTCAAATTTTAATAATTATTTTATTATTTAAAATATTTTATAAAATTTAAGAATTTATATTTAAAATTATCGACCAATGTTCGTCGGTTAATGCAGGGGAGGCATTTACCAACCAACTTTGGTCGGTAATTTTTATTTTCTGGAAAATAACCAACCAAAGTTGGTCGGTTATTATGTCAGCATTGGTCAAACTTTTGAATCACTTTTATATTTACTATCTAAATAATATAAATGTAATCCATTAACACTTTTGTAATACAAATAATAAATACACTAACATATACTATAACATGTTATATATGTAGTTAAAGTAGTACAATGAAGGCGTGTTATATATATATATATAGGTATAGTCGTATATATATAAGAACACGAAGCGCTAGGATCACAGGGTCGGGTTCTTTTAGGGATAGACTT
>AWOL01S0021166.1:0-11547 GCA_000715115.1 Nicotiana otophora
CCCCCACACACACACACACGAAAAAAAAAAGGATCAAATAAATAATTACAATATTGCAGGTTAGTGACTGAGGTATCGTTGTTGTTGTAATTACAATAATTCAGGAGACACAAGTAACATTTTACTAGTAGGCTTTCTATATAGGATTATTATCATGTTTATGTCTGGAAATAGTACTTAAAAAGTAAAGAAGATTTCGATCACTTTTTGCGTGTTACAAATCTGACATCTTAACTTATAATAAGCTCCAGTCTTGAAAATGTGTGGCCAACAGGAATCATGCAGCTATAAGTTAAATCTTTCAGTTATTTCTAAACATAGTGAGACACTTACAGCAATTTGACTTGTAGTGATTCTCTCTCTGTCTCCCCCTGGCCCCTTCTCTTCCCTATTTGTGATATAATGTGCTTGATCCAACTGGCTAAAGCCAATAATAAGCTTGACAAGTGTTTGTATTCTTAGGTTCTAAGCATGAACCAGATGGTCGAGTTGTTTTGGCTGAATTTGAGACATTCCGAATATTAAACACATATGTGCCAAACAATGGGTGGAAAGAAGAGGAATCTTCATTTCAGAGGAGAAGAAAATGGGATAAAAGAATGCTCGAATTTGTTCTCGCAACTTCAGATAAACCCCTTATTTGGTGTGGCGATCTTAATGTAAGGTACAATTCTGTTTAGAATTTATATTTTTTTAATTTAGTATGTGTTATTTATGTACTTGTCGTACTTGATTACATAATTCTTTTTCTTTTACCTTATTTTTTTCTTTTCCCATTCTTTTTTCCCTTTATTTTATCTTTGAAGAAGTGAGGATTGTTGGATTTGCAAACAAATTTCATCAATATTCTTATAGTCTTAGTCAAAAGGATGAGTTGTTTCTTGATGTTATATATCCACAAAGCTGTCAAGTTATAATGCTTCTGATCACTTGCAGTTTCATTACTTTTTTACTTTTTACTGTAAAAATGACACTAAATCATACTTCTATAATTTGTTCAGCAAATTTCTCTGATACTCATCCTTTTTCTTTAATGTCTCCCCTGCAGTCATGAAGATATTGATGTAAGTCATCCAGAATTTTTCAGTGCGGCCAAGCTCAATGGTTATATTCCACCAAATAAAGAGGTAAATGCTATCGTGACATCAATATTTTCCTATTGTCAATCAACACTGTATATATTAATTATTGAATACTACAATGACTTCATCATTCTGGTGCTTCTATATCCCCTTTCCTCATGAAGACTGACTAGAATTCTTTTTCTTTCCCCCCATTGGGTTGTAAATCCTTGCTCCTGAATTGTTAAGCTAGGCGCTTGAGAGAATCAGGTCAAAGGAACTCGGCAAAATGATCCCGTAACTTTGGGAGTAGGGGTGCTCTCACTAATAAACCCGATTATACCAATAATCCAGTTGTTGAATCAAGCCGGACCTGTAGTAATCTCTGGCAGGCAAAACATTTTCTGTAAAAACATTTACACTCAAGAAAAATGACTAGTTAAAAACCATTTGCTCTTCTTAAAAAACTCTGTTTTTTATTACGGAAATATAATCAATAGAAGTTCCACTAAAATATAAGTTCTTGTTTGTCTAGTATTTGATACTTTTCAGTTGTCTGTATAAAAACTATTACAACTAGAAATATAAGCTGTAATCTTCGGTATGAATAGCCCATGATTTTGGATGGATAGCATGTTTGCGAGATAGATGTCTTACTGAAAAAACAACAGACCCTCCAAAAGGGTTTTTCTATAAGAAGAAAGCAATCTGATGGTGCTTGGCAACATGTACTTATGTTGTTGAATTTGCTTTCCTACTTTGCTGTTCCTCCTGTTATGCTAAATTTTACAGGGTATGTTGGAAACGGAGTCCAGTAACTCCTGGATGAGATTGAAGCAGGACTTAGAAAATTTAAGTTGCATTCATCAGTCATCTTGTGCTTATGTCTAACATTCTGACTTTAACTTATCATACAGGATTGTGGTCAACCTGGATTTACCCTGTCTGAGAGGAGGAGGTTTGGTGCCATATTAAAAGAGTAAGTAATTCAATTCATACTCCTGAATTGCTTAAAGAAGTCAGATATGGTTGTGCCACATGAGTTAATGATTTGTTGTCAGTTATGATTGTTGTGATACAATGTGAAATGACTAATAGCTTCAATCAATCCACTTATTCGATAATAGAAAGCGGTTATCACTCTTTAGGGATTATATATTCACTTTATGTTGGTATATTTGTAACACTGCAACACTATATCTGCTATTCTTTTAGTATTACCCGTGTAACAAATGTCACCATTCCATTAAGAAATATTTTGAAATTTTTCATCTTAGCTGAAATTAAGGTCAAAGGCATCAGATACCTTTAGATTGTTCACATTTCAAAACTATACAATTCAGGATTGGGGGGGGGACTGATGAATTTGGTGGAAGTCTATTAGGAAAAAGACAATAAGAAAAGAACATTACAGGAAAGAAACAAACTAATGCCTTTGAGGTTTCCGTTGGACCCAGTTGGACAGAATACAGGACTCCATTGCGCCACATTTTCCAATTTGTCGGAAGCTGCTATTTATTGGAATCATTTTCTCCTGCCCCTTTCTCTTACTTTCATTTTTTTGTGCAAATTTTATAATACCCTCGCAATAGGCATTTGTGAACCATGTGCTGTACACTCTCTGTACGCCTATATCCGGTTCATTTTTCGTTGAAGTTTGCAGAAAAAGTTGCGATAGGGATCTGCGAATCACTTAATATACTTTTTGAGGTTCTACCAGGAAGATGTTAAACAAAGAATGGTTTTGATAACAAATTAGGAGCTTATTGGATGCCTTGCAATAAATAACTTGCTGGAAAGAGTAATTTTATTACGTTAAGCAACATGGTGAGAATGAGTTCAGAAACTGGTGGAGCTTTGAGTTTTTGTAATTGAAAGAATATGCAAGCAAATTGAGTACTTTTTCCTTGGCAAGGAAGTAGATCTGGCTATATGGTCTAAAATCTCAATTTGTTCAGCTTTTATTTTTAGAAGCAAGCGAATTAAGTACCCTGTCTTAGATAAGGAAGTCTGCATTAGCTCTCTGGTCACCCTTTGTTTTCCTTGTTGGTTTTCTTTGTGGCTCACCTTCCTCTGTCTATTGCAGATATTGAACTTTTAGATGTGTTGTTTACGAATTTATAATCTAACCGCTGATCTGAATCAAATTTAAATGATGGTTAGTGATAGAAGTATGTCTGAAGCTCACATGATTGCATAATGTTGTTCAATATCTTGTGTCACTATGTGATGAAGCTGATGCAAGATTAATTCAGAAGAAGTGATCACTTGGGAAAAACTTAAACTTGTTGCAGAAGACAAAACCACTTGATAGTGAGAAGTACGCTGAAGTAGATTATATGGAATTTGAACTCGTAAGATGCAGATGTTTAGTCTCATGAATCTATTTCTTTCAAGTTAATATTCCGTTGGATAAAAACTGTAGTGTATTGTCATTCCATTGACTGGTTGTGTACTGTTATCTGATATTCCTATTTCTCAGAGGAAAGCTAGTGGATGCATATAGATTTCTTCACAAGGACAAGGACAAGGACATGGAATGTGGCTTCTCGTGGTCGGGAAATCCTGTTGGGAAGTAAGTTATTTTAGAGTACTGTACTTGTAAGTGATTTCCGTGGAAACATGCTCAAGTAAAAGAATTAGTTTGTTCTACCACTTCCTGTTATTTGTTCTTGCTTTTTGTCCGTTGTTGAGACTGATGGTCCTGATGATAATGTTATTGTTACTTGCAGGTATCGTGGGAAAAGGATGAGAATAGATTACTTTATTGTCTCTGAGAAATTGAAAGATAGGATCGTTTCATGCGAGATGCATGGACGAGGGATCGAATTGGATGGTAAGTTAATCTCAAAATGAACAATACATGAACCTAATGGCTACCAAGAAATTGCCAAAAAGAAGTTAATTTGTGACCTCAAAACATTTAATATCCTATGATCGTCATAAGTATATTATATCATTTAAGTAGATTTTACTTCTTCATGTTTAGGTCTAATCCAGAAACTGAAATGAATAGTAGGATCTCATCCTTCCTGCTCTAAACCAGTTGCTTTTGTTTGGAGTTTAACTTGTGCGATACATACCTATGATCTGGTAGGAATGGAATTTAAGTCTCAATAACATCAGCGTCTTTAATGTATCAGAAACATGTATTAAAATCTTACGTGCAGCTCGCTTTATTGTCATAAACTGTGTTTTCTTCTTCATGCATGTTATTTTGCCGCGCTTTATCCTGAGTATCTAAAGATTAATATCTTGTTCCAATGATAGGTTTCTATGGGAGTGACCATTGCCCGGTATCCCTTGAACTTTCTGAGGATGCAGATACCAAACAAGTTTGAAATGTTTATGTTTTAAGATCAAGTGCTCAGAACTTTTCATGCTTTACAGTACTAGCTGATCTAATTAGGAGGCTAAATTGTGTGCCTTACATTAGGGCTATTAGGCTAATTGTTTCAGACCAATTGCTCACTTCTTGGTTTATGAACGAATGACGAGCTTCGGAGCACTATTAGTGAATGGTCTCCTTTAATTTTAGTGTGAAAATTTCTTAGTTTTCTTTTTTCTTCCAAATTTACACAGATTAGAAACTTTACAAAAGTTATTCTTAAATTGCAACTTTTATAATTAAAGATATTTTTAGAAAATGTCTGAAAAACGGTAGGGAGAAAACGTTTAAGTTTTTATTTATAATATCATTTAAAATGAAATAGAGAGCATTAGTTTCCTCTTGTTTCTTTTCCATTTCTCTTTTCCTGTGTGTGTTTTTTTTTCTCTTTTCTTTTCTTTTGGTAACACAAAATTCCTAGTTTTTATTCTCAGTTCTTTTCTTTTCTGAGTCGTATCCTAGTTTAGTTAATTTATTCATTGTTTTTATTTTATTCCAGTGGAGGTCCTAGTTATGATAAATTAATCAAGTGTAAGACACCACTGATGATTGGAGACAATATGTTAACCAAATTTTGATGACTAGACAACCTCATTATTGTCTTTTCTAGCTTTCTAACATAGACATATTTAACAAGTGATTTTGAGGGTAATCTTGTAACTAGTTTACAGTGTTTTGGGTCACGTAGGAGAAAAGGGAAACAAATCAGATCAAAAGGGGTCAACTGCTAGTAAATTATCGTACTATGATAAATTCCATATACCTTAATTTGAACAATCATTCAAGATTATCGTACTTGTATTAAAGTACTTGTATTAAGGGCAGTTCGATACTCGAAGTATTCTGTATTTATATAGGGTCCGAGGAAGGTCGCATCCCAAGGGTATGATGTAGGCAGTGGTTAATTTCACTGATGGTCATTGAGCTATCTTTCAATTTTATATAACTATTTTTTGTCACTTAAAAATAACTAAACTTTATCATTGTCACTTAAAAGTCATTTTGCCTCAAAACCCTACCATAAATATGACATGGCATTAAATTTTATGATTAAAATCCAAAAATAAATGCCACATAAGCTAATATGGGTCATACTCATTTTAGATCCATTTATCCTTTAATGTGATTTGATCCATAATCCAAATGAGTTTTGATAAAAAAAAATATTAATTCCACATTAGTTTAAAATGATTGTCCTATACTACAAAGTTTTGTCTTTTCTGTCACAGCACATTCATAATTTCTCGGTTATTATCGGGTTAGTGCGGTTTGTAGGTTTTATTTGCACACCCTAGCTGCAAGTATCAGCGGTTGATTCAATAGCTCGAAACTGTGACCTATAGGTTATACGGAGACAATTTTACCGTTGGTTTAAGGCTTTCATTCATTACCGTATTTGTATGGACGGTGAAAAAAAGAAGAAAAATTGACATTGTATAGCTGTTCTCAAAATAATAGTCGAAGAATGTATATTATATATATATATACATATACATTTTGTATGTTATATACAAAAATTATATAAATTTTATACACTTTTTCGGCTACCAAATATAAATAGTTGCTATCGTGTGCTACAAGTGAAAAAAGCCCAAAAAAATCAAGAAAACAATTTACCCAAAGCTTCTTTTCTTTTTTGATTATTTTGGATGTGCACTTAAAGTAATTGGTTAAGATTGGCAAAAGTTCAGGCAACTCCAACTTGAATATCCAAAAGAAATCAAGTGAATAACAGAAGTGGAAATTTGATAGATTGTTATCAAAATTTTCAGGTGATTTACTGCTTTTGACATGCCTGAAATGTTTAGACATTAATTCGTACTTCAAATCTCATTTAGTATTTAATTGGACAAACTAGACGTTTTTGGCGAAAATTTCCTCTGGAGGAGAATATATACATTGATTCAAAGAACCGATTAATTTGCTCTGCTGGCCACCAAAATAAGCATATAAGCTGACGCCCACTTCTCCAATTAGTTTAAGTTGTCTGCACTACATAATCACATAACTTAGGTAATTGCAAATAACTTTATTCAATACCAGTAATATTAATTAACTAGAATAGATGATAAACAACTTACTATAATATGTTAAATTATATAATAACGTAAAAAATTTATTACATTGTTATTGGTGTATAGAATTTAAATTGGTTATCTATTTGTTTGAGCAAGTGAGTTGATTGCATTAAGTGGTAGAGATGTTGCCATTTCAACTGAAACCAGGGCATCTTTGTCATGAGAGTATTATAGTTTATTTAAATTTTTATGATATGTAAACAAGATAATATAAGTAGACTTACGATATATATTCAGACTGAGTTTAAAAATGTTTCACCCTGCCAACTCAAAAGGTCGAGTTCAATTCCTGAAGTTTGACCTTTTAAAAGTTCTATGACGGAAGTTTATTTATACTGTTTGCCAACAAAATGTAATTATTATGTAGTTATAATACAACAAAATTCAGTGAAAAAATCCTAGTGGAACCTCTCCTGTCTTTTTCCCCCAAAAATGTATAGTAAAACAAGCTTCTGTAAAAGGCAGTATGCCAGTTTGCCTCACTTACCATATTGTGGTTAGTTTGTGCCATAGTAGTATTTTTAAAAATTACACTCTAATCGACTGATGTATCTCTGCACCTTTAATTAGAAGACTGATTCCATTTTGAAAATAAAAAAATACTAATAAGAAGCTTAAAATGAACCTTACACGATGCAAATTTGGATTAGTAGATATTCAATACAAATACCGGACAAGAAATGACCAAAAAAATTATACAATTATAAAATTAGTGATCTCTTAAAAAAATTACAGAAATTATGATCGGCAAAAGAGTGAATACAGTAAAAACAGGGTGTCATTTTCAAGAGTGAGCTCCAAACCCAGATAAAACCCCACACATGTTTTACAACTCCCCTGCTCTGCCCATTTTCTATCCTCTGTTTTTCTTTTTCGGCACAAAGAACAGAGGACATAAACTAAAATACTCACACTACTAACACACAGCTAACTGCTACTGTAAAAATTACTTCCTCTTCTGCTATAAATACCAAAGAGAGAAAAAATTAGAGAATAGAGAATCTCAACAGCTGTTTCTCTCTCCTCTCTCTTTTATCTCTCTTACCACAATGTTTCTATAGATCTTATATATGTGCTTTGAATATAGCAAAAAAAAAATTGATTAATGGCAGAGGCAAGTGGTAACATAGAGGTATTTCCATGGCTAAAAACCCTACCAGTAGCACCAGAGTATCACCCAACCCTAGAAGAATTTCAAGATCCCATTGCTTACATTTTCAAGATCGAAAAGGAAGCTTCAAAGTATGGAATTTGCAAAATTGTACCCCCAGTACCTGCACCTCCCAAAAAGACCGCTCTTGCTTATCTAAACCGGTCACTTTCAGCTCGGTCCGGTTCAAATGGGGGTCCAACATTCACCACTAGGCAGCAGCAGATCGGGTTTTGCCCAAGGAAGCACCGACCCGTTAAGAAACCCGTTTGGCAGAGCGGAGAAAACTATACTGTTCAGGAATTTCAGGCTAAAGCTAAAGCCTTTGAGAAGAATTACTTGAAAAAGAATTTCAAGAAGGCTTTAACCTCACCCCTTGAAATTGAAACCCTTTTTTGGAAAGCCACTGTGGATAAACCCTTCTCGGTTGAGTATGCAAATGACATGCCGGGTTCTGCATTTGCCCCTAAGAAGGTGGGAAATGTAGTTACTACCTTGGCTGACACAGAGTGGAATATGAGAGGGGTATCAAGGGCAAAAGGGTCATTACTCAAGTTCATGAAAGAGGAGATCCCAGGGGTAACTTCACCTATGGTGTATTTAGCCATGATGTTTAGTTGGTTTGCTTGGCATGTGGAGGATCATGACTTGCATAGCTTGAATTACCTGCATATGGGTGCCGGGAAGACGTGGTACGGTGTGCCCAGGGATGCAGCTGTGGCTTTTGAGGAGGTGATCAGGGTCCATGGTTATGCTGGAGAAACTAATCCTCTTGGTGAGTCTTACTATTGATATTGCTCAAGTGGTTTTGTCCTGTTTCCTGCTTAAATTACGGGAAACCAGCATAAGTCATTACCCTTATTTTGTTTAGTTGTTTGCAAGCAGTGAATTGTGCAACATTGAACTAAATATGGGCCCCTCTATTATTCTATGAAGCAAACAGATATGCTCAACTCCGTCCCAAAAAAATTTAAAGCTCTGTGTTACACTGTTCAGGGATATTGTACAAGTATGTGTTTGTATGTTGTTGGATAATCACAGGTGTTGATATATATAATTTGCCTTTACCCAAGTGTAGTATTCTGCAATAGGTTTGATCACTTTGTTTCTTTTTTTAATGAAGGACCTCTGTTGATGTTAGATTAATTCTAGACTCTTAGTTATATATTGATCTCCTTGTGATTTTGAAAATGAAGGGCAGCCTTGGAGCAATGGTAAAGTTGTCTCCGTGTGACTTATAGGTCACAGGTTCGAGCCATAGAATCAGCCACTGATGCTTGTATCAGGGTAGGCTGCCTATATCATACTCCCTTTAGATGCATCCTTCCATGTTTTTCACGTGAACGCAGGATGCTTTGTCTACCAGGCTGCCCTTTTTCTTTGTGATTTCAGAAGTGGCTCATGGTTCTAAAATTGAGGAATATATAAAAATATGAGAAGCCTAACTTGAGTGAAAATTGGAACTTAGAGAGTTGGCGGCAGCTGGTATTAACCTGTACGTAACTCCTAGTGAATCACCCCACAAATGCTGATGGTGTACAGTTTTGAGACAGTGCTATGCTTTCTAAGGGAAATTACTGTAATCATTTTGAGAGGAAATTCTTGCCACTTGGAGCTTCTTGGTTGTCTGCATTAATGTAGTTGGGTCTCACTGATTTTGTCATTAACATGTGTAATAATGTGGTTGTTATTGTGATGTTGCATGTAAAGTAGAGCTGTCTTAGATGTATCTCTGCTTCAGACTGTGGAAATATGTTGGACTCTTTCATATTCTGGACATTTATCCCGCCAAATCTTCTGCTGTGTCTCTTTAGCTTGGTGTTCTTGATATTTTGGCTTTGTTGGCATTCATATGGAACTGAGTCACATGGAAAATGGTTAAACTGTAAAGAGTCTCACAGTTACATGAATTAGGTAACAGTACCTACTAAAGATAACTACTTCAGGGCAGGAAGTTAAGGTACTTAGAGGATTATGTCTCTTTAATGATACTTCTTCCTTGTTTGGTAGAAGTTAACCTGCCTTCTTTCCTCTATATTTTTCCTCATCCCATCTAATTCTTGATTTGACTTTTAAGTCATAGAACTTCATAGTTTAGTTACTGCACAAAGTGTCAATGCAATTCTAAAAAGCTTCAAAGTAGGAAATGAATTGCATGAAGTTTGAGAAGGGAGTATGCTACCTCTGACCTTTGAGCGAAACAACCGAGAGGCAGACAAGGCACTTTTAATCTCTAAGCTATATACACTGCAGAGGCGGAAGCACATTTTTTCTACCATCCCTGGTTTTTTGAAAACATATTTCTTGTCTTTTTAGAGCACCTTAAAGAAAAAAAAATACTTTATGTTATTTGTGTCCATGCCCTCAATTACTGTGGCTAAAGTTCTTGAGAGCTTTTGGCAAGATTGGGCTTCTGTGTGTTATGTTAAAGCTGACAACAAGTAATAAGATCCACTTTCCGTCTTTTTATCCCTTCTGGCATCAATTCATCCTTGTTGCTGCAAGCTTACAGAGATATGACATTTTTAGACTATACGCATAAGCTTTACAATGAATTACAACACATCATGAAGATATTCTGCTGTATATATGACTGTTTTCTTTACCCTTAATTATTTAAAAAAAAGAAGAAGAGAATATACTCTGTAATCTGTTGTTTTCCAAGATAATATGTGCTAGTGGCCACCAAACTTTGGTCATATCGCTTCTCTTTTTTTATTCGTGTTGAAACTTTGGTCTTAATATCTGAAACCATTGCTTTCTCTCACTTTAATTGGCTGCATAGGGAAGATTGAGATTATTTTCTTTGACACTTGAATTTGATTACAGGCTTTGTTTTGAGCACAAACACATTTTTAACCAGTATACTCAGTGAGCTTGAACTCCATAATTTTGCATTTTCTTTCAGTTACCTTTGCTACACTTGGGGAGAAGACCACAGTCATGTCACCTGAAGTACTGCTTAGTGCTGGTATTCCATGCTGCAGGTGAAATACTGATGTTTGCATTCTCTGTTTGTGTTATTGGTGGGTCTACAAATTAAACTTGTTTGCATGACCTCTGGAGTTTTAATCGCTTCTTGTTTTTATACTTGGAGGATATATTTTGTAAGCTTTTAGGCTGAAGTGGATTATGCAGAGAACTAAAGTGGAATAAGAGGAAGGCAATTGTTGTCTTTTCTGCTGGAGAAGACATCTATCTGTGAACCCTTATAATAGAAAATCTTATAAAAAAAAGACATCTATCAGTGAACCATTAATTGACCTGGTATTGGGGGAAATTGATCAATAGTATTTCAACCATGGAGGGGCTATAGCTGTGTTAGATTGACATATTAAGGATTGCTTTAAAGCCTTCTGATTGTTTTCACAGTAAATGTTATTAGATGAACCTAGAGACACATCGTTTCTGTGGTTAATGCATGATAATATACCTCTGGTGGCAACACACCATTTCTAGTCCTGACTATCCTATTTGAATTCAGGTTGGTGCAAAATGCCGGAGATTTTGTTATTACCTTTCCACGAGCCTATCACTCAGGGTTTAGTCACGGTAAGCAGTTTTTTGGGTAGATGTAATTATGTCTTTGGATCTATTTGTTGCTCAGTAATTGTTGAAGGAAGAAGAATGACCAGAAAATGACAATTCTTGGGCTTTCTACAATTTTAAAATTTAGGATTTAATTGCGGGGAGGCTTCTAATATTGCTACTCCTGGGTGGTTGATAGTTGCAAAAGATGCTGCAATCCGTAGAGCATCAATTAATTGTCCTCCAATGGTGTCACATTTCCAGTTGCTTTATGATCTAGCACTTTCACTCTGTTCAAGGTTTGTTCTCTTGCTATAGGTAAATTTTTTTTTTTTTTTTTAC
>AWOL01S0021166.1:12751-35002 GCA_000715115.1 Nicotiana otophora
ACAACAACAACAACCCAGTATAATCCCACTAGTGGGGTCTGGGGAGGGTAGTGTGTACGCAGACCTTACCCCTACCCTGGGGTAGAGAGGCTGTTTCCAAATGACCCTCGGCATCCTTCCCTCCAAGAACTCCCCACCTTGCTCTTGGGGTGACTCGAACTCACAACCTCTTGGTTGGAAGTGGAGGGTGCTTACCATCAGAGCAACCCACCTTGTCCAGATTACTAGTATAAAGACATCCCATTTATCAAGCCTTTTGAACTACTCTATCGCCATATTTGAGAAGTCGTGGAGCTGAATTTTCCTTATTGCATCTGCTGTATAAGATGTATCAGTATATACAATACGATCTACACTTCAAGATGCAGGGAAGTATTATTCCTGTAAACTCATAGGATGGGTAGTGTCTGATAAACGAGCATTTCTTTTATCAATATAGTTCCATTCATTCATGCATCAAGTCTTTGCTGGAGATTGTCTGCTTAAGCACGTGGGTTCTAGCTACCTGAAGCCTGCTTTATCATCCCTTCTGTTTCCTCTCTCCATGATCTGTTTGCGAAGAAGGATGTTTCCTCCTGAATTCTGTACGAACTCAAAATTTCAATTGAAGTAGTTTCACTATGGATGTGTCTTGACTATTCTTGTTAAAATGTGTTTGACCTTTTAATGCTTGTTAGACCATCATGAAAGATTAGGAATTGATTGCAATATTTTATGGTTTTGACCTTTTATTTCCTTAGTTTTAACTGTGACATTGTATCGCCATGTTTATTCTATGAGACCATATATTAATTGTTCCTAACATCGGCAAGGAAATTGGACCCATGTAGCGAAGCTGACAAATACAGCTTTGATCATTCACTGATCCTTGTTTTCTGTTTTAGCAAATGACAGTGGTTAAGATCTTGAATAGCCAACACAGTGATAGTTTCAGGTTTTGTGCAGAAGTGACTGCATCTTAATTCTTACATTCAGATTCTTTCTGAGGTTACCAGATTTAAGCGTGTTCTCCCACTCTTAGTGGATTACATTTCTTGTGATTGCTGCTAGTTCTTTCTGTTGTATAATCTCCTATAGCTTGGAGGAGGTAACCATGAATAGACTGCATCCTTCCTGAGAATTCATCTTTGTATATACGGTCTTAGATTGAAGTGGATAGATAGTAAATTTTGCATCCCTGCAACTGAAGAGTCACACAGACTGATTATATGTCTTTGATTGAACTGCTTCTTTGCATGCTTGTATGGTGGGTTTAAAACTATTGAATATGGTTAACAATCTATTTAGAGCATCCTCTATGTTAGGTAATGGTCTCTCTGTTGGTTTCTTTAGCTTCTTTAATCTTCTACTGCAGAGTACCAAAGAACATTAGAATAGAACCAAGGAGTTCTCGCCTAAAGGACAAGAAGAAGAGTGAAGGAGATATGTTGGTCAAAGAACTGTTTGTTGAGGATTTGAACTGTAACAATTATCTTCTTCATATTCTTGGAGAAGGATCACCTGTTGTACTTCTCCCTCGACACTATTCAGGGATTTCTATTGGCTCCAATTCAGTAGCTGGGTCCCAGTTAAAGGTAAACTCCAGGTTCCCCAGCTTATCCAGTCCAGATCATGAGGTGAAGAGTAAAACAGATTCCGCATCTGATGCTCTCATGCTAGGCAGGAAACAGCGGATGAAACAATTGGCAAGTGTCTCTTTGGAGAAGGGAAAGCACTCGTCTTGGCATGCTGGTAACAGACTTCCAGAATCTGGCAGAGATGAGGCTGAATCCTCTCCAGAGACCGAAAGGGAGAATCTGGACCCTGAAAGAGGAATGACTTACAGATGTGATACGCTGTCAGAGCATGGACTTTTTTCTTGTGTAACTTGTGGGATCCTATGTTATACGTGTGTGGCCATAATTCAACCAACAGAAGCAGCTGCCCATCACTTGATGTCATCTGATTATCGCAACTTCAATGACTGGACAGGAAATGTAGGTGGCGTAACTGCTAACAATAGGGACGCAAATGCTGCAGAATCAGATTCCAGTTCAGGTATCTTCTTCATGAAATGATCTGTACAATATGTAGTGTTTTAAATTCTGTCTTTTTCTTTTTACTCGCATATTTGGTTTGCGGGGCAAGTTATAGTTGAACTTTATATGTTGATTGCAGGATGGTTAGTTAAAAGGGCTCCAGGTGGCTTGATTGATGTCCCGATAGAGTCATCTGATCGAATTCGGAAATTGAATAATGAAAGCGCAGGAGTGCTTTCAAGTACCAAAGCACGCAAAGAAACTTCTTCCCTCGGCCTGTTGGCTTTAAATTATGCTAATTCTTCAGACTCTGATGAAGATGAAGTTGAAGCAAATATTCCTGTTGAAGCTTGTGAAAGCAGACAAATGGATTTTGAGGATGAGGTTTCTCTACGAGTTATTGATCCTTATGCAAACCACAGACAAAGAAGAGCTGTATCTGATGGTAGAAACTGTCAAAGTCTTGATAATTCCGTTCACTTGGAGAGTGGAAATCTCCCGTCGGGGGAGTCAAATACTTTGCCAGATAGGTCGAGGCATCAGCTAAGATCCCATCAAGTTGGTGCAAATTGTATCCCGTTTGCCCATAGAGGGGAAATAGCAAATAGCGATGGTGTTGCTCCATTTGATAATGGGCCTATGCAATTTACTTCAACATCTGATGAAGACTCTTTCAGAATACATGTATTCTGCCTCCAGCATGCTGTACAAGTAGAAGAACAGCTCCGACAAGTTGGTGGAGTACATATTTCTCTTCTTTGTCATCCAGGTGAGCTCTAAAATAAATTTTTTTTTTTTTTTGGTACTCTTGCCGCGACAAGCTCTTACATGTCTTCTCTTCACTATTATTTAAAGCCCTCTTTCAATTGCTTTATCTCTTTCAAACTTTTTTTGATAAGGGTGTTGATCTAAAGCAAGGCTATCATAGTTCATTTAGGAGAAAAGCGGAGTTTTGATCCTAGTTTCTTCATTTTAATTTAATCTCCATTGGAGGTTGCACCTGAGTGTTTACTTATTAATAGTAATCTGTTATATCAGATAACTGATTTGCATTAGCTTTTTCCGTCAAGATGTCAAAGATGAAGTGAAACTGCTACTATTCTCTAGGAAAGAAAAGGTTACAGATAAACTTTATTTTGGGTATTTGAGAAACATAAGAGAATATGTGATTTTATTGATGTTTTTTAAGTGGTATATCATTGTACACTGGCACGATAAAAGGTAAGATTGGAAGTTAAACGGTTCTTTATGTACTCATGTAGCTATAGTGTTGGCATCACCCAGTTATTCTGATCTTGTGGTTCAGTCACTTATGGTTCTTTTGCATATCCTTGACACATGTTGAAATATTAGCAGACTATCCCAAGCTAGAAGCTCAAGCTAAAAAAGTGGCTGAAGAGTTGGGGAGAGATCATTTTTGGAGAGAGATTTCATTCCGCGAGGCAACTAAAGAAGATGAGAAAATGATACAATCAGCTTTGGAAGTTGAAGAGGCCATACATGGCAATGGAGACTGGACTGTGAAATTAGACATCAACCTCTTCTACAGTGCCAACCTAAGCCGCTCTCCGCTCTACAGTAAACAGATGCCTTGTAACTTCATTATCTACAATGCATTTGGTCGTAGTTCTCCAGATGAAAAATCAGAGTATACTGGGACTGGCAGGGGGTCAGGGAAGCAGAGGAGAGCAGTTGTTGCTGGGAAATGGTGTGGGAAAGTTTGGATGTCTAGTCAGGTTCATCCTCTGCTTGCTGAGAGGAGGGATACTGATGAAGAACAACAACAGAACAACAATAGCATCTCTGCCCGGGTTAAGCCTGAGGTGAAGTCTGAGAGGCCATGTGAAATGACTCCGACTGTTAAAACTGTCGCCAGAACTGGTAAAAAGAGGAAGAGTAGAGTAGAAAATAAAAGGAATTCTAAATTACTAATAGCAGATGATTCTTCAGTTAGTAATGTCCCTCAGCAGCAACGAAAAACTAATCTTAGGAGTAAGAGGATTAAATATGAGACTCCTGAACCTAAAGAGGAAGATGTTGATAAGAAGAAGAGATTTGGCTCACCCATTAATGATGATCCGGATGGTGGGCCTAGCACCCGTCTGAGGAAAAGGATGCCAAAACCGAGCAAAGAGTCATTGGTTAAGCCCAAACCAGCTCCAATAAAGCAGCAGAATGAAAGCAAGAAAGCAGAGAAAGGTTCTAAGGTCAAAATCCCTTCCGCTAATAGCAATTCGAAGAAAGATCCAGTAATGAAGGCTAATACTAGTAAAAAGATGAAGGATAAGGAAGGAGAATATCATTGTGACTTGGAAGGGTGCAGTATGAGTTTTAGCACAAAGCAGGAGCTTTCATTGCATAAAAAGAACATATGTCCAGTCGAAGGGTGCAAAAAGAAGTTCTTCTCACACAAGTATTTGGTACAGCATCGACGTGTTCATATGGACGACCGTCCTCTGAAATGCCCTTGGAAAGGCTGCAAGATGACGTTTAAGTGGGCATGGGCTCGAACTGAACACATAAGAGTTCATACAGGTGCACGTCCTTATGTTTGTACTGAGACCGGCTGTGGTCAGACATTTCGTTTTGTGTCAGATTTCAGTCGTCACAAGCGGAAGACAGGTCACGTTTCGAAGAAGGGAAGAGGTTGACCAAAAACGGAAATTGTAATTTGACATGACTGATGGAACTGTTGTTCAATTAACAGACATAGGAGTAGGTCTAGAATCAAAGTCTCCTTTTGTAATTCTCTCTTGGAACCAGATAATTCTCCTCAATCAGGGGTACTTCATTGGTTCCATTCATTGATTTGAAGTAGTTCAATTGCTTCAATCTTGTAAGAATTATCTCCAAAATCAAGGAATTTAACATTTGAAATTGAAATCCGGAAGTGGATTCTTCTTTTTTCCCATTTTCACTGCAGCATTGGACTCTTGTTATGTTCTTATTGTATGTGAGTTTACTCTGTGGTGTTACAAATAGAGGACTGTTTGGGTCACAACACAGTATGTATATGTATATGTTTATGTATATGTATATGTTTAATGTATGTGTAAGTATATCGTATGTATATGTATACTCATATATATAACACTTAAAAAAATAATAATAAGCGGTGCAATATGTGCAAGAATGCTTTTCTTGCGGGTTACCTCTCTAAAAATAGTTTTTTGTTTGGTATGATGGATAAGCAAAAATACTCCTGAGATAAAAATTTAGTACCGCCTTATCCTTGTTTGGTTACTAATCCCGGGATAAGTTTTGGCCAAGCTTCTGCAAGCTTTTTTTTCTTTTCAAAGTTGAAGTGTTGGCCAGGCTTTTAGAAGAAAAAAGTGTTTTTGAGTATGAAGCAAGAAAAAATAACTTTTTCTTGGAAGTACTTTTTTGAAAAGTATTTTTGAGAAAAGTATACTTAAAAACACTTTTTAAAAGCTTGGCCAAATACGAATTTCTGCTTAGAAGTGCTTTTCAAATTAATTAGTCAAACGCAAACTGCTTTTTACCAAAGTATTTTTAAGAAAAGCACTTTTGAGAAAAAACACATCTCAAAATAAGCTGATTTTAGAAGTTTGGCTAAACAGGCTATAAAAATAGTATTGGGATAACTTATACCTGCTAGATGGTGGAATAGTAATCCCAGGATAAAGCAGTAAAATTTACAATCTCCGATTAATACAGTATACCAAACAGTCAATAAGAAATAATATCCGGATAGCTAATCTCAGCATAATTAATTCTAATATAATTTATTTCCAGCATAACTAATCCCAATAAAAAATTATTTTTTTTTTTATCCAAACGACCCCATAAAGTAGTTGAAGAATTTTTTTTTCTGCCAGGAAATTTCATATCATGTGAAGAGTGCCACAAAACAACTTTTTGCACTTTGTGCTACTATCAAATCTCTTCTCATATTTCTATTCGTCTTGCTTCGAATGGTGGAATGCGGTCGCTGATGCACCTAGGCCTAGGGGATGGATAGCATTGTAAAACTTTTTGTAGATTATATTATTATTGAAAATAAAATCCATTATTGTATTATGTCTTAATGTAATATTATGTTACTTCCGAAAAAATAGTTTTTTTTGCTAGAGCTTCGAACTTTCTATCTAGGAAACTCCTAAAATTTATTTTAGATTCGCTATCGCTTTTTAGTTTAACTTGTATTAGTACCTGCGTGGATGCGCGGACACTAACCATGTCAAATATTTGAATTATTTGAATTATTTGTAAATAATCTTAAAATTTAAATTTTCTCGATAAATATAGATAATCGTTGGATATTAATTAAGCAACACTACATTAAAAAGATTAATCATTTCTCAAATCTCCTAGTTATAATTCTATTTTTCTTTTTTGATACAATTCTCGTCGGTGTCATTGGATCCTAAAAATAGTCAAGAAGCAAAATAATAACTTATATCAAAACAATCAAAGGTTGAGACTATGAAAGACTCACTGGATATGACTTGACACTTTTACTACCACTTGAACTCTAATTTGGTGTGTTGATATCTTTCAAAAAATATTTCTATTTTAAAATTTCAATTTCTAAAATTTTATTTTTCAATAAAAATTCTTTTTATAATAATATAAGTGAAAATATTATCCTTAATTCAAAACTCATTTTAGTCGGCTATCTAAAAATTTTAAAAATTCTTTAGCCAGTGCATTTTTTTCCCAATATGACTCCATTTTGATATTTGATATTAACCATGTTAAATATCTGAATTATTTGAATTATATATAAATAACCTTAAAATTTAAACTTTCTAGATAATTATAGATAACCCTTAGATATTAATTAAGAAACACTACATGAAAAAAGACAAACATTTTCTCAAATCTCGTAGTGACAATTTTATTTTTGCGCCATTCTCATTGGTGTCATTGAAACCTAAAAATTGCCACAAAGCGAAATAATAACTCGTATTTATGACAAAGTACAAAGGTTGACACAATATGAACGATTCTTTGGTTACTACATGATTCTTTTATTATTACTTAAACTCTTATTTGGTATGTTGTTATCTTTTAAAAAATATTTATATTTTGAAATTCCACTTTCTAAAACTTTATATATATTTCAATAATGATTATCTTTATAATGATGCAAGTAAAGTATTATCCTTAATTTAAAATTCACTTTAAACGGTTATCTAAAAATTTAAATGATTCTTTAGTCAGTGAAACTTTATTTCAGTATGACTCCATTTTGAGTTTATCGATATCTCTAGCCACAAATTTTGAATTTTGAATACCCTATATATACAGATTTTTTATTCTTTGAATCATTAAATGTTAAATTAGTTGATTGTTATTATATAATATTGCATATATTATTTTAAAAACGCCAAGTAGTTTTTTCTCTACACCATACTTAGCTTAACCTCAATGTAAACTACTCAAATTGCATTTAAATTCAGATTCGAATATCATATCAGTTTGTTAGTAATAGTGATTTTTTAATAATGACACATAATGTAAATTAAAAAAAATATTCTAACATATCCTTATCTTATAATCTATGTATTTGAGTTGAAAAAAATATTTGAAATCAATGAGATCAGCTTCCAAATTTTGTATGCTCAATAAAGATGAAATAGAAGAAGAAATTCGCTGTCATCTCTTATTTCTGGTTTCTAGATTTTTCATACATTTGTTTTGTATATTTATTTTCTTTTATCTTGTTTTTTATGTCTTTCTTTCTTTGTTTGCAAAAAGTTAATTTATTTCGCTATAAAAGGATGAGTTTTGATTGAAATTGTCTACATAAGAATTTTATTTATATTCTTAGTCTTTGGTTGAAATTCTTTCATATTTTTCATTTGGCTTTATCTAATCGACCTAAATAAGTGCTCACACAACCACTTAAATTAAAAAAAATTAAAGGATGTATAATTTTATATATAATTTATATATAATATAAGTATAATCGCGTGTTGTCGGTATATCATCTATGTATATTAGCTATAAAAAGTAAACAATAAATCTGGCCGGATATTTATGTAAATATTCCATAAGATTTCGGTTTCTTGATTTTATCCATGATATGACTTCTATTATAATAATTTTAAAAACCCTCTACTAAAATTCAAAAATATCTTGTCTTTTTATTTTTAAAATTACATTATATTCTAAAAAATAATCCCATTTCAAAATAATTTGTTTGCATTTTAAAAAAAAATATCATGTCATGCCAATTTTTTAAACTATACTTTTTGTTACATTTGAAAATCGCTATAAAAACTATCAATTATAAACCAATATCCCTCTTGTTGAACTTGAGAAAAAAAAACTTTCACATAATCTAATGATTCAAAACTAATATTCTTCAATGAAAAAAATATTATACCCTTGCATGTTAGCTTGACTGCAGTTAAATGAAGAGGTCGTTTCAGCTTAAACCTTTCAATTCCTAGAAGGTGGTAAATTAAAATTAATGATAGCAATTGTATAGCCAAAGTTTTATTATTTGTTTGATGTTCATTTATATAAATCGACTATTCAAACAGACATTCTTCAAAAAGGATTTTTTTTTTTTTTTTGAATATTGACTGATTTTTGTGTTGTTTCTTTCTCTAGCATGTAAGTTTACTTCATTATATATGTAAATAAACTTTAATTCAATTCTTAAACCCTTTTTTTGTTATCTGGATAAACATAGACGTGTACCTTATATATTACATTTATTTTAAAAGAAATTCGCTTTATTCAAATCTAGCTATAATGTTTTAAAGAACTATAATTATAGGGTTTTAAAAGTGAAAGGATTCTATAGTTATATGGAGTAGTTTTTTTTCTTTTTTGCTAGAGGCGAAATAGTATTTAAATAATTAGAAAAGATAACAAAAGTTCCTAACATGATTGCATATGATCATTAACCGAATTAAGTATAATAACATGACAACAAAAGATAAATTTCTTTTTTATTTTAATTTCAATTTAAAAACTTTATCTATAAATTCAAAATTATTCTTACACACACAATCTTGTATTTCTATTTGATTAACATAATCAAATATAGAATAAAGTTACTATATAGTATTGGCATTTATTAGCTTACCACTTGGCTTAAACACAATGCCAAATATATATGGTAACCTTATTCCTTTACTATATATATATATATATATATATATTTGGTACAAAAAAGCTTTGGCGTGGGTGTGGTAAGATTTTACAAAGCAGCAGATAAGGAAGAGATTTAGACAACTTAAGCTATCACTTTGTGAAGTATCTTTCTTTTAGTGTTTGTAATATGCTAGCTACTATACAATAACAAGAAGAAGAAGAAGTTGGCACTATTGGAAATTAAAATGTCCTACGGAACATTACAATGGTGTGTAATATTTTGGAACCAAGTTAGTATTACTATAAGAATCCTGTTTCTCAAAAGAAAAATTATCACTTATTTGAGAAACTTAAAACTTATTGATTGTCATGTAAAATTTCATATTACTCTAATACAAAGATCGGTGTCGAGCATTAAAAGTGATATCTTAAGTAACGATATACATGAATGGTGTAACGATTGCAACTTTATCTTAGATATGGACATGTTGAAATTGAAATTTCCATGAATAGGCGGAGTGAACCTTCTCAAAGAGGAATTTCTTTCAATCATTTGGTATCATTTAAGATGAGGAAATTCTAAAAAACTTTCTTAACTACTTATAATAGATGAAAAAGTATATTTGACTTTTTATACGCGAGAACAAAAATCCAAATGGTCCCAAATGGTAGGTGTACTTTGGTCTTTAATATACCAATGAACATGAATAATTACATTTTTTTCCAGCAACATAAATAGTTTCTTTAGTATGCAGAATGAGGACAACATTTCTGAGCTACAGTAAACATGGAATAAGCAAACATGGAATAAAAAAACTCTGGATGTCAATTGAGTAAAATTTTCGACAGAAGAAATTGGTCGCTAGCAAATGAAAATTTGACACGTCAAATAAGTCCAAGTATTAGACGTTTCATTGAATTTTACAAAATATATATAAAAAAAGTCTTGTATTTTTTCCTCCTAACAAAAATATGGATAAGTGAAATATATATCCGAAATTATTTTAACATACATTTGTACAAAATTCACGTGAGTGCAAAATAAGTTGAGCCGTCTCATTGAATCTTAGAATGTAAAAAAGGCTCAAACTTTTTAACCCAACGAAAAGAACAGTATAAGTGCAGTGAATGAACGCTCAATTTCTTTTGACAAACTTCTGTACACACAATAAATGCGTTAAAGTTCTTCAATAAGGGATTGGTAAAGTGCTCATTAAACAAACACTTTACAATTACATCTTCTCATATTGTTACCTATATCTTTATTTAACTAATACCGTCACAAATATTTAAAGGATTCGAGATTTGACCTATATAAGTTTGAATATTAGCAATTGAATCGTGAATTTAATTTTTATATATATTTATTGAATTTTTAATATATATATATATATATATATAATGTATGAGCAATGTTGTTTCAATTTTGCTTGGTTCTGTTGAATCCGTAACTTAAAATTCATATCAGTCTGTATTTTAAAATTTAAACTCTAATAAAGTGGAGGAAAGATTAGAAGTGAAAGAACAAATTGCCATTATTACAAGTGAACAAAAATTAGAAGAGCTTTAAGACACTGAAAAATAGTTTTTTAAATTAAAAAACCAAACTCTTTTCTTTATCAAAAAATAAGAAAAGCCTATGTTCCTTTTTTTTTTCTTCTTAAAAAGAACTTTTAATAGTAGTATAGTAGCATTTATTTATGTAAGAAAATAGACGGTGAATTTTAACCGATAAATTCCAATGAGAAATATATATTAAAGTTAATAGGTACTCGGTATAATAAGTATATAATTCGAATATTCGTCACCAAAATTTTGGTAATTAGAGTTAGTTAATACCTAACAATCGGAAATTAACGGTTACTTAGTATAATAATCAACATGCAATAAATTGTCTCGAACACCATCATCATAACAAAAAAACCTATATGATTCAGGCATAAATTATTTTCTTTTAACATTTCTATTCCAACCATGCAAAAAGGAAATGTAAAAAGGAAAAAGAAGAAGAAAGAAAAGGAAAAAATTATAAAAAACTGAAAAAAGAAAACGAAAAGAGTATAAATGCGTGAAGTACTACTGGCAGTGGTCACAATCGCTATTTATTTTGACTCATTGTCCCCTTCATCAGTCAGCACGCTACACTTTACTGAATTTGCTCAAATTAGGGTTTTTACTGATTGAGATGTAGAGGAAACTACAATGGAAGAAGCAATTGAACAACAACAATTTCAAAATCAAAATCAATCCCCAAAACACACTCAAGAGGAGTTAGGGTTTGAGTCCCAAACTCTCCAAACGTCGTTGTTACCTTCCGATCTCAATATCGAAAACCCTAATGAAAATCAACCAAACGAAAATGACGATGAGGATGAGATGGCGATGCAAATCATATGCGAAGAGCTTCGTGATCTGGTTTTGAACCAGGCCTTAGATAAAGAGAGAGAAAAAGAAGATCTTCACCACCTTGATCCTGAAGAAAATGGAAAAATCAATGAAAACGAGGTTGAAAATGTTGAAGGAAATGATGAGGGATGGGGAGATGTTGGCGAATATGGTGATTATCATTATGATGACGAAAATAGGAGCGGAAGTGTTAATGGGAATGACAATGAGAATGATGGGGAAAAAGAGAATGGCTATGAAGGGGATTCTAAGGAAGGAGGAGGGTTTAATGCAAATAATAGGATTAAGAGGAAGTGTAGTTACCCTTTAAGACCTGATGCTCAGGTTTGTCCTTATTTTATGAAAACAGGCGTGTGTAAATTTGGATCCAATTGCAAGTTTAATCACCCTTCCAGAAGAAAATACCAGGTAAATTTTTTGATGGATTCGGAGTTGATCCTACTTTTTTTTAAAAATTATTTACAAGTAATTTGCTACGCTCATTCGTTTTTTGGTTGATCGAGTGAATTTATTGATTGTTTGCAATTGTAAGGGGTATGGTGTGGATGAATCTTAGTGCCCGTGCATAATGGTATAATATATCTTTGTTGTTTTGGAGGTAGGAGTTAACTGATTGCTAGGTTTTACTATATTACTGACACTTGCTGATCAAAATAATGCTTTTATGTTGACATTTTTGCTAATGAATGATTAGGATTGTAATTCATCGGTTTTAAGGAGGTTGCTTGAATCCTGGTGTGGTCTTTATTGCATTTGTTGTTTGTATATTTGGTTCTAAAGTAAAATTTTGCTGATGTTTACTATGTTAGCCTCTTTTGTCAATTCTTCAGCAGGGGACAAAGGAGAAGGGAAAGCAAAGGGAAGAAAGCCAGGAAAGGCCAGGGCAGATTGAATGCAAGGTTGTGGAATTTATCTTTGCTAGCAATCAGGCCAGAAAAGGCAAATCTTTGGTTATATACTGTGTTTGCTCTTTTATGAATAATTTGATTTGATTTGATCGAGGGCACATACCATAAATTTAAACACTAGACCTGGGTAGTCGGCATGGTCCTGCCGTTACTTTTGATATTTGGCAGCATGACTTATATGACCTGTCCTGTCCATAGTTGAGTTAGTAAAATATTTTGGCTTAGATCAGCTATGGTCCATACCCCATGATTAGGGTTAACATATATAAATTCAAAGCCTCACTTTAATGATGCCAAATCTAGTTAAATTGTATAAGTGCAATGCAATTGCTTTAGATAACAATGTATATTACAGCACGAAATATTTAATTAATTAGCATTATGGTATCAAATGGAGAATGACTGTAGTGAAGTTCTCTCTGTTTGTTTATTAGAATTGACTCATAGCTTCTCCTTCTTTGTGGTTTCCTTTCCATTGTTTTGAAACTTGGTTAAAGTATTCAAGAACTTTTTTTGTGGCGAAAATGATGTAGCAACACATAAGAGGGGGATAATTTAACTTAACAAAAAGAGGGAGATAATATAGTGCAAGATGTATGGATGGTTGTATGTAATGGTTGAGGCATAGGAGTAATAACATGGGATCCGAACCTCGAATCCCAGCTACTACACTCTTATGAATCATTCTATTCTAGTTTTGGTGGGTATGCTTACACTACATGGATGTTTGTGGGTTTTAACGGGTTTCCCAAAGGATTAGTCGAGGTCCAGTTGATTTGGTCCAAACAACATTGTTATGCAAAAACAATCAAGGGGCACAATGCCGTTAATCATAAAGGTTGAATACTTGCCAATTTATCCTTAATTCAATTAATTGGAAAAAAAAGGAATCTGGGACCAATGTTCACTCAGTGAATATTTGGTGAGTGAAGATTAACATTGCAAGTCGACACATTTCTGATATTCAATTGTTTGGAAAATGTTCCTTTGTGTTATCCAAGTTCCACTTCTTGTGGAATTCTATATTGATACTTGATAGGTTCTAGCAGAGTAATGAGATTAAAACATGGAGTTGCAAACAACTTCAGGGAGCTAGCTGGAATTGGAGAACAGAATGCCATGTCCAAGAGATTCCTTCCTCCTTTAAGCTACTTGAGAACTATTTAAGAATTTGGTGTAGAGAGGTGTTTGAAAGAGTTAAAAGTGAAGTTGAGGGAGTTGATGAACAGAATTGGAGAGTTAAAAAGAAAAGGAAGGGTTTGTAAGGAGAGAAGTAGAGGGGCAAGGAGAACTTGTTAATATGATGATTACTCAAGTGATCAGTTGCAGACAAGAATCAAGGGTGTTACTGTTGAAAAAGAAGATAATAATAGAATTCTTTCACCAGTTTGCTGTTGTTTACTGGATGGTAAATTTGTGAATACAATGGGGGAGAGGGGTTTTTGGGGGGCGGGGGAAGGATAAGAGTTCAAGGGGAGGTAGGAGGGGCTATTAAGGGAAGGATGATGTGGTTTGGAGGGAAAGATTACAGGGGATTGATTTTAGTGACGTAGGAAGAGATGTGGTTGGGGTGGAAGTTTTGGTCGAAGATTATGGGAGACTGTCAGGCAGTCATAAGTTGTGTGGGAGACAAAGCCTCATGTGGGGATGGCTTCACAACAACATTCTTTTATGTATTTTATAACAGAATGAATGGGAACATTGTCAATGAGCTAAACTAAATTATATCCTCTCTACAAACGCAAGATGAGTCTCAATGAATCCATTATCGTGATCAATTGAAGAAGACCGATTGTCAAGGGTTCTAGACCTATGAGTCCGATGGAAGACTATTAAATGTGTGTAGTCCTCTATTCTGGTAAATATCCAGAAAGAAAGTCCAATGGAAGACTATAAGCTTTTTCAAAGAAGGCACTTCCTTTAAACTTGAGGAAGTACTAGAGGTCAAAATATCTCATCTGAAAATGCTTTTCCCTTGTGATTGATTTTAGTACTAGTGTGGTTCGCTTCCCGCTTCCGTTGTGTCATTAGCATCAATATGATCTTTTCATAACTTAGTAATGTCATGCTATAGGGTGACTGACGATGTGATTATTAGCACTTGGGATAGTTGACTTTGTTGGCTTCAAGGGGAGGTGTTGTTCTTTTGTTGAATCTTTTTCACGGCTCGATAGATAATTTGATAAGCCAATGATTTTTTTCCGTGTTTCAGAATACGGTTAACCAACATGTTAACTAATTGAGTCTAAAGGTTTCAAGCTGAGCAGGACCAAGACGAAGTACTTGGAGTGCAAGTTACCCAGGAAGCGGACATGGGTGTAAGGCTTGATACACGGGTCATCCCAAGGAGAGAAAGTTTAAAGTGCCTTGGATCTTTAATACAAGGTAACCGGGAGATTGATGAGGATGTCACGCACCGTATTGGAGCAAGATGGATGAAGTGGAGGCTCGCTTTCGGTGCCTTGTGTGATAAGAATGTGCCGCTGAGACTTAAAGGTAAGTTCTACAAGGTAGTAGTTAGACGGACTATGATGTATGGAGCAGAGTGTTGGCCCGTCAAGAACTCTCATGTCCAGAAGATAAAAATAGCTGAGATGAGGATGTTAAGGTGGATGTGTGAGCATACCAGGTTAGATAAGATTAGGAATAAAGCTATTCGGGATAAGATGGGAGTGGCCTTGTGGAGGATAAGATGCGGGAGGCGAGGTTGAGATGGTGTGGGCATGTTAGAGAAGCACAGAAGCCCCAGTTAGAAGGTGCGAGAGGTTAGCCTAAGTGGGTATCAGGAGGGATAGAGGTAGGCCTAAGAAGTCTTGGGCAAAGGTGATTAGGCGGGATATGGAGTGGATGGAGCTGACTGAGGACATGACCCTAGATAGGAGGGTGTGAAGGCCGAAAATTAGGGTAGAAGACTAGTAGGTGGTCATGCGTTTCTCTTTGTCTTACTCAATTAGCTTGCATTAGTGTTAGTATGATATCTTTTTATAGATTGCTATTACTATCTAGAGGTTAACTCCTTTCTTGGCTTCGATCTTATTTTTATCTTGTTGTTATTCCTGCTTGTTATTATTACTTTTTTCATTCGTTCTCCAACCGAGGGTCTATCAGAAACCTCTATGCCCTTCCAGGGTAAGGGTAAGGCTGCGTACATCTTACCTTCCCCAAACCCCACTTGTGGGAAATTACTTGGTTTGTTGTTGTTGTTGTTGGCTTCGTTAGGTCGCGTTGACTTTGGAAGGTCAATGATTTTCTTGGCCAACAACTCGTCGAGAATCGTGGAATGTCAGAATTGCTAGTGAGTTAGTGTATTACATGGTAACAATAATAACAACAGTAACAACCCAGTAGAATCCCACTAGTGGGGTCTGGGGAGGGTAGAGTGTACGCAAACCTTACCCCTACTTCGGAGGGGTAGAGAGGCTACATGATAACAATAACTAGTAACAAAATCTACTTTAGCATAATTTAAAAAGCAACATGTTGATTTCTACTTTTTGCCATCTGTAACTGCGTCTTTAAGTTGGAACGCTAAGAGGAAGATTCCTGCCTTTGTCCTTAGTTGGAGAGGTTTGTTATTCCCTTCTCTTTTGTTAGGGGAATTTGTTGATATTCTTTGTATTTTTAACCTCGCCTATTTCTCACTGCTAGTAGATATGGCCAGGGCAGTGAGCCGATTATGAAGTTTCTACTGCTTTTGCTCAATACAGGAAAAAAAATTCTTATTTAAGTTTGCCAGAGTAGTGATTGCTTAAGTAGGTAATATTTAGGAATATCCAATCAAAGGTACTATATGGTGGAGTGAATGCTTCTTTTATGAGGAACATTTAAATTCCAACATTCAGATTGTAGTACTTTTGCTGAGCAATAATTGATACACGTAAAATCAAAAAATATTGCTCAATTCTTCTCTTTGCTGCAATTTTTATAAGTGCAGGAACTTAATATTTCGTTCTATGCACTGTTCTTAAATTTCGTCTTGGCTATATCTGGAGATGGGAGTGAAACATGACTGTATATCTTTTTTTTGTATAAGGAAATGTGACCATATGTCATGTAGAAGCTACCAGTAAAACCTTGACTATCTAGATGTGTCTACATATGAAGCCTTTGCCTCATGATGTGATTGAAATTGACTTTTAATTGATGATTCATTGGTTAACAATAACGAGAAGAACTTTATCAAGAACAATGATGAGAACAGCTTTATCAGAAACAATGATGAGAACACTGGCTGTTAAAGTATTAAGTTGTTGGTATAATTATTCTTTTTCTTTGTTATTTTCTGAATGATATACTGCTTTAGTTATGACTTTTAAGCGTTGGTAATGTTGCTTTAAAGAATTGTCTTCATTTCTTTTTGTCGATTTTTAGTTGTGTAGTAACTAGCAAGTAATTAATGTTTGTGTACAATACCCGAATAACTTCGATCTTTTAATTACCTATGTCTTGCATTCCATTTTTTGTTCTGTGCAGTATTACCTGACATCAGGGGGTTGCAAGTATGGAAAAGCTTGTAAATTCAATCATAGTAGGGAAAAGGGTTCCATCTCACCTATTGCGGAATTCAACTTTCTTGGCCTGCCTATTCGACCAGTATTACTTCTTTCCACTGTTTTAGAAGTTTGTGAATCTGAGAATTTTTCTCTTGAGGGATCATATATGCTAATCTACATTTCAGGGGGAGAAGGAGTGCCCTTACTATATGCGTACTGGCTCTTGCAAGTATGGGTCCAACTGTAGGTTTCATCATCCTGATCCTACCACTGTGGCTGGAGCTGATCGTTCTTCTGGATATAACAACGGTGGAGCTGTTCCCGTACAAGCTTCCTCCCATCCAGCTGCATCTTCTTGGTCTTCGCCAAGAGCATTGAATGACACAGCTCCTTACGTACCAATGATGTACCCGCCAACCCAAGGCATTCCTTCTCCAAATACCGAATGGAATGGGTATCAGGTAGTCCATAACGAAGCTTAATATCTGTTGTATGTTATTTATGATGCGTGCTCTGTTTTGTAAGGTTTTCTGCTTTTTGGTATACTATTGGTATGCGGGTGCTTGTTGGCCTTTAATAAAATTTTATTACCTTGTCAAACAATGATGTGTTCTGAAAATTGGAGTTATCAGGTCGCTAGTGCATCTTAGTCCTTTTGACCTCCTTTTGGAGTCATCTGAAGCAGGTACTTCAATCCATGCTAGTAATAATATGGTTTTAATGTCTACTTATGTAGATAGAGATGGAAATTTACCGGTAAATTTTAGCCTTATCATGTGAGAACTATACTTGTTTAAGTTTATATGTCATGGCACTCATAGGAAGTTGCTGGTTATTGGGCAGTATGATAAATGCTAAATAAAATAGATAAGTATACAGTACATTCTGAACTTTTGGGGTCTTCTGTATTGTTTATTAAGCTCTATGGCTTTGACTGCTGATTTTGTAGCAAGACACCTTTACTGCCTGCGCTTACTTGTTTCTATGTTTTTGCTGATTGAGGCCCCGGTCTATCCGACAGCAGAGAAGAGACTACCTACTCCTCCAGCATTTGCTATGAACAATCCAGCAACCAAGACCAATTATTATCCACGGCCTCTACAGCCACTGCTGGTTGAAGAATATCCTGAACGTCCCGGTCAACCTGATTGCAGTTACTTCATTAAAACTGGAGACTGTAAATACAAATTTAACTGCAAATTTCACCATCCAAAGTCTCGAGTACCAAAGGCAAACTCAAGTATTCTTAATGAGAAGGGCCTGCCGCTAAGACCTGTACGTTTTTCTTCTGTCTGGATCTTAAACTTATTTAATGTTTCTTCTTAGAATTTTTAGCTTTTGACATTTAAGTCAATAAATTGCTCTATAAGTGATTAAATTACCTCCTAGTTGAGCTGTATGCTGTCTCTTATTTGTATATTGTGCATTACTCATTGTATGCTGCTTATACTTTGGTTTCTCATATGCTTTTTTATTTTAAAAAAAAATTATAGGATCAAACTGTCTGCTCATTCTACAGCCGTTATGGGATATGCAAGTTTGGCCCTGCTTGTAAGTTTGATCATCCAGAAAATTATGTTGGATCTGCTTCATCTACCGAGTGTGGCTTTGATCAGCCTCAGCAATCACAGATGTCTCTAGGATGGCAAGGACGGGAACTGGATGTGGATCACTGATACAGCAGTCTTTATAAGTAATTTTGGGATCCAGTTTCATCTAGAGTTTAGAATTCAAACCATATGCCAATGGTTGATCTTTTGAGACTTGAAACTCCATCAACATGAGTTTAAGTTCTCTGATCTGCTTAAAGGACAGCACGATAATCTCTCATGTTTCAAGCGCAAGCAAAATAGGATACTGTAAATTATTTATAGGGCGTTTTGTTTTAGATTAAATGAAGATATTTTGGTACTGATGCTGCCTGCCTATTATAGCTATTACTAGGATGTTTGCGATTTCAACAAAGGGGATGACCGGGTTACTTACCATGTTTTCCCCTTTGAATAGAGCAGATTTTTGTGTTGATTTTTTCAGTTAGTTAAAATTATTTTCAGATATCTTTTCCCTGTGTTCGTAGCTCCCAGGGAGGCTACGTGCCCACAGGTTTCCTTTTCTTTTCAGATTTACCTCTAAAAATATTTAAGTAACTTTGAGAGTAGGATATTCTGGGCTAAAATATAATTGAAGCTCATTTCAAATTGTTTGAAAGTAAAGGGGACATGTAATTTTTACCAGCGTAGAGAATATTTTAAACTACTTATCTATTTCGTAGATATTTCTATTATTACTTTCCACAACAAAATAACAAGTAAATAACAAATGTTACTAAATAACATGTATTCTGGAATAATTGTTTTAAGTAAACGCGTATGGATATTATTAGCATTGAGTAACTTTCTGTATAGCTTTTCTATAATAGTGTGAGCTGCTGACTATTAAAAACAACATACCCAGTATAATCCCACGTCTAGGAAGAATAGAGTGTACGTAAACTTTACCCCTACCTGAAGAGGTAGAGAGGCTCCTGAATATTTACACCAAAAACATTAATGTCAGCACCAACTGCTGGTCTGTCGAAAAAGAAAATTGCACCTTCTCTGGTCAAAGCGTTACTGGATGCCCCGTCAGAATCACTTACATGATAGATGGTATGATACATAGGTTATATCTGTTCAGTTCTAGCAGGTTTTGAAGCGGCAGTGACAAAAATGTGTCTAATCAAATATTATTTATTTTGAGAAGATATTATCCAAGCTACTCAACGAAGAAATGACATACAAAAAAGGAGCAAAAATGCCATCATCCTCGCCATGTGCAAGATAAATTCAGTTACCAGTCCACGACTAAATCCAGATCGACTTCCATAATCCAACAACTAAAACCACCGGAAATGACGATCCATCTTCAGGTATAACATTTTCCAGGCTAAATGGCCAAAGTGTCACATCAAAACTACAGAAGGAACCTTCAGATGCCAAAGTCATATCTACCACTAGTTAATGTACTGACAATTTTAGAGTACCCTAACTATGAAAGAATTAGACAAAAGGCATATGGTACAATCTAAAATTTGCTGCTCAACTATACAAATTCTACATGGTTATAGAGCTTCTTATAAGAACTAGAACGCCGAGGGCTCAACATTTGCCTTGTTTCCAGCAAGAATGAGAGAGATCTCCAGACCACGACTGAATGCTTGGTTAAAGAGAATACGAGACTGGAAGGTAGAGACAAATGGGAACCACGATAATATTGCCACTGGAGCAAAGATAATGATGCCCATCCCAGCATCATACATTCTAGCAAATTCCTTTACAGATTCCCACAGACCCAAACTCCACACTACCCTCCTCCATGTGATTGCCAGCTGCAAGGAAAATTACAATTTGCAACTTTAGGAACAAAAAGAGAATCTGTAAATGTAAAACATACTCGCGTATTATCCTACAAAATAGTCACAATCACAAAGGATATGTTTAGTTTTACTTCCTCGCCAGTATACAAGAAATTTAGCGTATAGAAAGATGGCAACACTTGAGATAAAAAAACGGAGAGTGGCGGGTAGGGGGTGGAGCCAGGCTTTGCAATGACTGAAATATGAATTCACGTATGATGCAACTGCCAAAAACTGAAATTACAACCTCCATGACATGCATATGCGAATGTACACTAGGAAAAATCTTAAAAAGGGCCATCAAATGCAACGAAACATGGTTTTACATTCCACAACTGCAGATATGAGTTCAAGCATGCTACAACAATTTTGACAAAAACTATTCCGACCTGCCAATAGTAACTAAAGAAGATACTTTTTAACACCATACAGAAACAAATAAAGATAAGAAATCCTGTCCGCAGTAAATTGTGCAAACAGTCGCAAGAAAATCAAAAAGCTTTTCAAACAACACAGAATTCAAAAGCAACCATGAGCTCGCAAACTTACACAAAGGACAGCCCAACCAGTAGCAATAAAGGCAAGCACACTAGCAAACAAATCAGGAACAGAAAGGTCAGTAAGAGCCACAACAAGGCAAAGAGCTGCAACAAGTCCCAAAGCTGTAACTCCTTGAAAAAATCGCAACATGAGATGGATGTTGGTGGACTTTTTAGGACTGAAGGTAAAGATCTACAATTTGACAAATTCCAAGATTATTAAAAAAGTAAGGGGGATTGCAGTTACATTAGACTCCATAAGTAAGCCAATAACATCAAAGACAGATGCATACCTTGAAAATCATAACAATTCCCACCAGTACAATCCAAGAAAAGCCATATATCTAGTAGAACAAAGGGTTTCAATTAGTGTGTGTCTTTAGAAGAGAATAATATCAACACAACACATACAGTAGCACTCAACATCCAAACACAAAGTAACGCCATAGCATCACTAAATCCGAGAACAATATTAAACATTCAAAAATTGGTAAAACTCGACGGAATGCTACATTCTCCTGTATCATAGTATTGTTTTCTCGCATCATATATCAGTCAAAAGCAGTATTCCTGCTGAAATATTTTGCCATATAAACTCAGTTTCTCAGGTCAGTTCTTACATCTTCTTTCACTGATTTCAAGTTCTTTCACTTATTCATCAAACCGTTATAGAAAACTCGTTTATACGTTTCCCATCTATCTGACAAACTGAATAAGGAATTAGTAGAATACCTTCTGTTCTTCACTATCTCTCGTGAAATGTAAGAAATAGATGAAGAGAAAGTTAAAATTAAGAGAACGATTCCAAGCATGGTAGCTCCCATTACCTACTATTTCAATAGTCAGATAACCTAATACAAGTATTTATTCTTTGCCCCAAAGAAAACAAAAACAAAATGAAGCGATCCAGGAAACAAACAAATTTAACAAAGCCAATTGCACGCCCAAGCGCACACAACCTTTGGAGTTTTCGCACTGAGACAATATACAAGTTCAATATTAGAATTACTTTTGCATAAGAAAGATCGTTTACCATGAACTATGTGCTTTATTTTCCAAGGCTATACACTGAATTTATTCACATAAAAAACAACAAAAGTAAGCCCAATTATAAGCAACATTCTGCTGTTAACATTAAGGAATACCTACTGTTGTGCTACAAAGAAATCGGCTCTTTCCACAAAAAGAATACTAATGTCCGTCTCACTATGCAAATAATGCAGAAAACATACCGCAAGAGAGGTGTCCTTTCCAGTCAAATGGAGTTTATAGACAATGCCATACTGGAAGACAAAAAATCTGAGACTCAATATTGTTTCTAGTATCCGTCCTCTCAAAGTCTGGATATGAATCTGCAATATAAAAATCTTGTGTTAGAAAGAGCATTTTCCAGAACTCCCTTTCAGTTTTGGAATTTTG
>AWOL01S0021169.1:270-14779 GCA_000715115.1 Nicotiana otophora
GACTTAAAAATTTATTCCAAAAAGTCAAGAAAAGTCAACGCGGGACTCGCCTCTCGGAACACGACATAATTTTCATGAAATCCGAACACCCATTCCGATACGAGTTCAACCATACCAATTTTATCGAATTCTAATAACAACTCGACTTCCAAATCTTAAATTTTCGTTTTTAAAAGATTTTACAAAAATCTTGATCTTTCCTCCATTAAATCCGAATTAAATGATGGATTCAAAGAAATAATCATGGAAATTAATCAAAACTGGATAAGAATCACTTACCCCAAACACCCACGTAAGAATCTCTCCAAAAATCGCCTTCTACCGAGCTCCAAATTAGATTTTGAGTTATGAACTCAAACTCCCATTTTTGGGACTTTTAATTCTGCCCAGATAGGCCTTCTTCGCGTTCGCGACCTCTGCTTCGCGTTAGCGAAGGCCAAAACCCGACTGCTTCAAATCCTTCTTCGCGTTCGTGACCTCCTCGTCGTGTTCGCGAAGGCCAACTGTTTCTACCCCATCATTTCCTCTTCGCGTTCGCGAACATCTTGTCGCGTTCGTGATGACCAGCTGACCAACTCCTTCGCGTTCGCGAAGGCTAAACGACCCCTGGCCCCAATCTTCCTTTCTTCTTCGCGTTCGCGAAAGCTTGCCCTGCTCCTTCTTCGCGTTCACGTCCACAGCTTCGCGTTCGCGAAGGCCAAACCATCAGTCCCTCAAATTCCTCTTCGCGAACGCGGGACTCCCTTCGCGTTTGCGAAGAAGGAAACCTGACTTCAGCAACAGTCCAAACATCTCCAATTTGGTCCGAAACCACCCTGAAACACACCCGAGCCCCTCAGGACCTCAACCAAACATACCATCAAGTCCCAAAATATTATATAAACTTAGTCGAATTCTCAAATCACCTCAACACAACATCAAAACGATGAATCACACCCCAAATCAAAATCTATGAACTTTGATCTTTCAATTTCTATAACTTGTGCCGAAACACATCAAATCAATCCGGAATGACTTTAAATTTTGCACACAAGTCATAATTGACATTATAGACCTACTTCAATTTTCGGAATCAGATTCCGACCCCGATATCAAAAAGTCCACTTCCCGTCCAATTTTTCAAAAATTTGACTTTCGCCATTTCAAGCCTAAATTGGCTACAGACCTCAGATTCACAGTCCGGACACGCTCCTAAGTCCAAAATCACTCAACGGAGCTAACAAAACTGATGGAACTCTATTCCGGAGTCGTCTTCACACAGTTCCGACTACGGTCAAAATCCTAAGACTTAAGCTTCCGTCTTAAGGACTAAGTGTCCCAAATCTCTTCGAATTATCCGTAAATCAAACTCGACCACACACGCGGGTCATAATACATATTGCGAGGCTTCTCGAGACCTTAAGTCACTGAACGGTGCGTTAATTCTTAAAACGATAAGTCGGGTCGTTACAACATGTCATTTATAGCCTGCTGTTACGGGTTCTTCAATAGCCCCCATAATTATCATTTAAGAGGAGCTTTATTCTAGGACCTTGTTCCCTAGGTACCACTATAAATAAGGATTCCAACAACTATTGTAGGGGGATGAATTTTCTGACAAACTTATATTATATACTGTTCGAAGTTCAATAACAATTTACTTTCTTGCTTCTTAATATTGCTATTACTGTCTTCGGAAGCTCTGCTCCTAGAGCCAAGTTCTTTGTTGTCTTATCTCGATTTCAATGTTAAGTTTTGCATTCTTATTTAATTTTTTTATCGTTTACGTGTAAATATTTCTTTAGTAGAAGAATAAGAGTTAGTGAATTGAGCAAAGCAATTATTGTCGGTGCTAAGCCTTGAATTGATAACAGAATTTTATTTAGTTGAGGGACAAGAATAATGCGATTTTCATTGGAGTTACGACGCCCTTGATTCTGCTGATTGATGCAACCACTCCCGTTAGCTCTTTTGATATTAATAAAGTGGAGGGGCGGAGCTAGAGTATCGGGAGCAGGTTCGGTTGAACCCATTAACTTTGGTTCGAACTCTGTATTTGTCTTAACAAAATCTATTGAATATATATAAAATATTAATTTAGAACCCAATAACTTAAAATGATTAGAATTTCGAACCCAGAAGTTTAAAATCCTGGCTCCACCTCTGATAAAGTGACTACAGAATTTAGTGAATGGCGAGGTGGAATGACTGATATCTATGTATTAATTGAATACCAATATTTCGACAATCAGATCATTATAAAATACTTATATATAATTTTTAAAATTTATTATTTATTTCTAGACCAGGAAGTATGATAACTTTATATGTCGTACAATCACATATCCAGTGGAATCTTATAAGCCAGTGAAATTTCATAAGTGGGGTCTGAACAAGGTAATGTGTATGCAGACTTTACCCCTACCTTATAGAGATAGAGATGCTATTGCGAAAGATACTCGGTTCAAGACTAGTGAAAAAGAAGCAACAAACAAATAATAGCAACAACAAAGTAATAGGACACGAAAACAAACGGTTCGGTGTGCATAAACAATAACTTGTATGCCGTCAAAATTAAAAATTAAATGATATTGTAAAAATCTTTAGGTATATATAACTTAAATTTTCTATACTAATACAAATTAGGTATAGATAACTTGCTGCCCTATGTTTCTTGGTATTTATTTAGAAGGTAATTCAAAATTTAGAAATGTATTTTGGACAAGACACTATTTTGTGAAAGGATGTTACTCGTTCTTTAAAGGATAGACCTATTTTTTGTGAAAAGGTGCCATACAAATTTTAACCGTGCATCCATTTTTAAAAGGCATGTTGGTTACCTTGTTGAATCTCTATAAATACCTGTTCTATTTGTAGAAATTACAGAGACCACAGCTACACTGTAACTCTGCAAGCTGATCTATTTCATTTTTATTTTTTCGGTTTCCTTGATTTGGTTGATAGAAAATGGATAAAATTGATAATTAAAATGAAAAAAGTTCCAGCAGTTTTCTACAAGTAGCAAGTAAAGTGGTTTAAGGTTTCAATTCATTTATTATTATTTATTAAAATAGATCTAAGGAAGTACGCAGTTAGGAGGATTTATGTGTTGGGAAAAATAATAATCCCGCCTAGAAGTAATATCCACGGAAAATAATAATAACACAAGAGAGTAACAATGACACCAATTCTTTTAACGAGGTAAATACAATACCCGAGCGGAGCAATATTACCACTATAATATTACAACTTAATAGTGTCAAGAGACTACTATAATTTTGAAAGAAATAATACTTTTTATTTAAAACACCTCACTACAATAATACTGCCACTCATTATTTATCCCACAGACAACAATCTGTGGATTACTCTCACTGCTTTGCTTTCTTCTTAGCTTCTCTTTGTTTTGGTGTGTTTTAAATGAGGCAACATCCTCCCATATTTATAGTTGAACGAATGCTCACCAAAACCAATCAAAATCTATTCTCTTGCCTACTTGCCAATTTGCAAGATTGCAAATTGGTTACCGCCGTCCAAGTATATAACAACCCACTCTTCTTTATTTCAACCAATCACATCTCTTTCTTTTCTAGCAGCCTACTCTTTTTTATTTCAACCAATCACATCTCTTTTTTTTTTTTTTCTAATTGTTTATTTTATTTAGGGACTGGTGCCACAAATCTCTCCCTTAATTTTGAATTTTCTTGGTCATTCCAAGTCTTGATCTCAACCTCTGAAAATTTTCGAACTTGAGAGGATTTGTGAAGATATGTGCAGCCTGATCATGAGACTTCACATATTTGAGCTTGACTTCCTTCTTGGCAATGCATTCTCTGATGAAGTGATACCTTGTATCTATATGCTTGCTTCGATCATGATACACTGGATTCTTGGCAAGTGCCTGTGCGGATTTGTTGTTAATACAAATCTCTGTAGCTTCAATTTGTGGAAAATTGAGCTCTTTCAATAATCTTCTCAGCCAAATAACATGACACATACAAGATGTTGCTGCTACATATTCAGCTTCACAAGTCGAGAGAGTAACAATTAATTATTTTTTTGAACTCCAAGAAATAACATAATCACCCAAAAAAATATAAAATTAGTTGTGCTTTTTCTATAATCAATATCTCCCGCATAATCACTATCACAAAATCTCATAAGGTTGAAGTCACTATAAGAAGAATAAAATAGACCAAAGTCAATCGTACCTTTTAGGTAAACGAAGAATTCTTCTAGTCACTTTCAAATGGGTGGAGCTAGGAGCTTCCATGAAGCGGCTTACTATTCCAACTGCAAAGAGTATATTTGGGGTAGTACAAGTCAAGTACCTCAAACTTCTCACAAGACTTTTGAAAAATATGGGATCCACATTTTCTCCTTCAACAAACTTGGACAATTTTGTCCCACTCTCTACCGGTATGTTTACGGGGTTGCAGTCGAGCATGTTGAACTTCTTCAAGATTTCCTTCGTATAGCTTTCTTGAGAGATGAAAATTCCATCCTCCACCTGCTTTACTTCTAGGCCCATGTAGTATAACATGAGCCCTACGTCTGTCATCTCGAACTCACGGGACATATCTTTCTTAAAAGCTTCAAACAAACTTGGGTTATTACCCGTGAAAATAAGATCATCAACGTAAAGACAAACAAGCAAGATATCTCCATTAGTATGAACTTTAAGGTAAAAAGCATATTCATGAAGACAACGAGTAAACCCATTGTCTTGAAAATACTTGTCGATGCAACTATTCCATGCTCGTGGGGCTTGCTTCAATCCATATAAAGATTTCTTCAATCACAACACTTTATCTTTATGGTTTTTGACCACGAAGCCCAATGGTTATTCAACATAAACTTCTTCTTCCAGATAGCCATTCAAGAAGGCTGACTTGACATTTAGTTGATGGATCTTCCACTTCATTTGCGCCACCAAAGATATCAGCAAACGGATCATCTCCATGCGGGCAACAAGTGCATAGACTTCTTCATAGTCAATGCCTTGCCTTTGCTTGTAGCCTTTAGCCATAAGTCGTGCCTTGTATCTCTCCACATCTCTATCAGCAATCTTCTTTGTCTTGTATACCCATTTTACTTCAATTGCGTGATGACCCTTGGGAAGAGTTGTTAACTCTCAAGTATTGTTCTTCTCTATTGACTCGATCTCCTCCTCTATGGCTTGTCTCCACCTTTTATCTGTAACAGCTTCATCAAAGTTCATTGGTTCACTATCAGCAAAGAGACAATATAAAAACTTAAAATTAGTAACTTCTTCCGTGTCATCATAGAGCTCTTGAATACTCCTTGTCCTTTGCGGTTGCTCATTTGAACAATTGTTGAGAAGAAGGAGATGCAACATTAGTTGGAGAAGGAGGTGGAGTTGTATCATGCACAAGTTCCATGGTCTCTGGTTCTTCTTCATCGCCAAAGTATGGAAGAAAATCATATGAGTTTCTTCCTGAGCTTCCCAATTCCATGCCAATTCTTCATCAAATTCAATATCACGACTTACCACCATCTTGCCTCTACTTGGGTTATATAGCTTGTAGCCTTTTGAACTCGTATCATAACCAACAAATACATGTTTAACACTTTTATCGTCAAGCTTTGCTCTCCCTTGATGTGGCACATGAGCATAGGCTATGCTCCCAAAGATTTTCAAGTGCTTGTCACTTGGCTTTCTTCCACTCCTTGCTTCTTGAGGGGTTTGATCTCTAGCATTCCTTGTTGGATACTAGTTGTTCAAATAAACTGCACAAGATACAGCTTCTGCTCAAAATATCTTGAACATACTTTTAGCTTTTAACATACATCTAGCCATATTAAAAATCGTTCGATTCTTTATCTATGCAACTTTATTTTGTTGGGGTGAATAAGGTACCGTTAGAGGACGACGAATTCCATGAAACTGACAGAAGTCATTAAATTCTTTTGAAGTGAATTCGCCTCCTCTACTGGACCTTAAAGCTTTTATTTCATAGCCATTTGTTTTTCACAAGTACTTTGAAATTTTTAAAAACAGCAAAAGCTTCAGATTTTTGGTTCAAGAAATAAACCCAAGTCTTTCTACTACAATCATCAATGAAAAGTAGAAAGTATTTACTTTTATCAAAGGAAGGTGGATTGATTGGTTCACACACATTAGTGTGAACGAGCTAAAGTAGTTTAATTGATCTTGACATGGCCTCCTTTGGAAAGCTCCTCCTTGCATGTTTTTCAAGAAGACAAGCTTCGCACAATTGATTGGGATGGTTGATTGAGGGTATCCCATGCACCATGTTCTTTTCTCCCATTGATTTGAGTGCTTAAAATTTCAAGTGCCCAAATCGCATGTGCCAACACCATGATTCATCTTGCATATTAGCCTTTAAGCACTTTGCATCAATTGTTTTAAGATTCAGAGAAAATAATTTATTCTTTTTCATATGTACTTTAGCAATTAGAATTCCACCTGAATCTCTAATACAAAGATGCATATTTTTCATGTGGATGTCATATTCCTTTTCAAGAAGTTGGCCCAAACTCAAAATATTACTTTTTAATTTTGGAACATAATAAACATCTTGTAATAGCTTGTGACTACCATTTTTATAGGAGATCAGAACCGTACCTATCCCTTCGATTTGAATCTTTGAGGCATATCCAAAGGACACATTACCTCTCATCGTGTTATTGATCTCCACAATCTTCTCTTTGCATCCACACATATGATTGCTTGCTCCATTGTCCAAATACCACGAGCTGCAATCATCCCTGTTTTCTTCCTTGAGTGCCATCAACAACGTTGACTCATATTGTTCTTTCTTGTCATCAACAAGGGTAGATTTTTCTCCAACATTGCTATGACATTCCCAAGAGTAATAACCAAATTTATGACAATTATAACACTCAATTTTTGATTTGTCATACCTTTGTCCATTATTTTCTTGGTAGTAGCCACATCCCATTCCTCCTCTTTGTCCACGACCATGACCTTTGAATGTTTGGTGAATTTTAACTTCATTGTTGAAGTTGTTACCATTACTTCTTCCTCTTTCATGACCACCACGACCTCGTCCCCATCCATTCCCTCGATAACTCTTTTCACCTCCATAATCCTTGAAGGATGCCTGAGTTTTAAGAAGTTGCTCCAATGGCACTTCTTGTCTCCTTTTGATCTTTTCTTCGTGGGCTTGTAAAGAGCCCTCTAGTTGCTCTGCCAGCATAGAGTCTAAATCTTTAGACTCCTCAATAGCACACACCACAAAATCAAATTTAGGTGTTAAAGTGCAAATGATCTTTTCTACCATACAGACATCTTCTATGTCTTCCCCATATCTTCTTAATTGATTTACAATAGCCTTCACTTTTGAACAATAATCCGAAATACATTCGGATTATTTCATTTTTAAAACTTCAAAGGCAGCCCTTAGAGTTTGAAGTTTTACCTTCCTCACCTTGTCAACTCCTTGAAGAGAATTTTGTAAAATTTCCCAAGCTTCTTTTGAGGTGGTAGCATCTTCCACCTTCTCAAGCATGGCATCATCCAAACATTGGTGGATGAGCGTGAGGGCTTATTAATCCTTCTTCCTTGTCTTTCCCAAGATATCTTTTTCATTTTAAGGTAGAGATCCCTCATTATCGGGTTTTGCATACCCTCTATCTACGATTTTCCACACATCCTGGGAGCCAAGAATGGCTTTTATACGTAGACATCGTTTCTCATAATTATCTTTTGTGGGGGAGGGGGTACTGAAAAGACAACGTACCATTATTGTTCATGGCTCTGATACCATGTTGTTGGGAAAAATAATAATCCCGCCCAAAAATTATCACGACCCAAAATCCCGCCACAGGCATCGTGATGGCACTTAGTCTCTAAGAATAGGTAAGCCGATTATAATAACAATTCAAGCCAATGTTTTTTATAAACCAACAGCGAAAATAATTTTAGAAGCTTGTGACTTATTTCTACCAAGTTTTGGGAGTTGTAATTATGTAAATATTCAGATTTATTTATTTCAGATTGCTGTTTTATTCCGCATTAATAGGCTTACCTAGTCTTAGAGACTAGGTGCCATCACGATATCCTACGGAGGAAATTTGGGATCGTAACAAGTTGGTATCAGAGATCTAGATTCATAGGTGTTATGAGTCACAGGTAGGTTTAGTAGAGTCTTGCGGATCGATACAGAGACGTCTGTACTTATCTTTAGGAGGCTATGGAACTGTTAGGAAAAATATTCACTTTTTTAATTCCTTATCGTGCGTAATTGTTGACTTCAAAGTTCTAAACCATTATCTTTCTATTCTTTCACAGATGGTGAGGACATGCACAACTAGATTCGATAATCAGACACCTGCGCCCCCTGTTAGAGCCGTAAGAGGCCGGGGTCGGGGCAGAGGCAGAGGCCGAGGAAGACCATGCGGTGCAGCCAGGGCACCTGCACGAGCTGCTTCACCAGAGCCACCAGTAGCGCCAGTTGGAAAGCAGGCACGTGAGACGCCTGTTGCTACTCCTACACTTCAGGAGACTCTTGCCTAGTTTTTGAGCATGTTTGAAACTCTAGCTCAGGCAGGGTTGATTCCACTAGCTCCTACCACATCTCAGGCCGGGGGAGGAGCATAGACTCCCGCCGCCCGTACTCCAGAGCCACGGGCCCAAGTTGACCATGCCCCAGAGGTTATACTAGTGCAACCAGTTGCCGCAGTTCGGCCTGAGATTAGGACAGCAGTTTCAAAGGGGAGCAACTCAGGCTCGAGAGGTAGAAGAAGTACCACCCTCCCACTTTCAGTAGTTTAGCTTCAGAGGATGCTCAGGGTTTTCTGGAGGAATGTTACCGTATCCTTCGTACTATGGGTATTGTGGATTCCAGTGGGGTTTCTTTCACGGCATTCCATTTTAGAGGAGCAACCTACCAGTGGTGGCGGGCATATGAGTTGGATAGTCTCGTTTAGGCATCTTCACTCACTTGGACTCAATTTTCAGATATGTTCTTAAGGGAGTATGTTCCTTAGAGTCTTAGAGATGCATGGCGCACAAAGTTTGAGCAGCTGTGCCGGGGTTCTATGACTATGTCAGAGTATGCAGTCTGATTCAGTGATTTGGCGAGGCATGCACCAGCCATGGTTGCTACTGTTCGAGAGAAGGTTCACAGATTTATTGAGGGTCTCCACCTAATATCAGATACAATATGGCCCGAGAGCTAGAGATGGACATCACATACCAACAGGTGGTGTCAACTGCTAGGAGATTGGAAGGTATGCGGATCCCGGAGAGGGAAGCTAAGAGACCCCGAGATTCTGGCACATATAATAATTCTCGTGCCCCAGTTGCAGCCCGTCATGGTTGTGGTTATGTGAGCCGTCCTATTCATTCAGCACTTTCAGTTTCCAATGGTATTCCGGCTACTCCCAGACCTCAGGTTCCATATTATGCACTGCCAGTGTCTACTGTACCTCTTGTATGGGGTTCTTTTAGCGGGCAGTCTAGTCGATCAGGCCCGAGCCAGTCCCAGCAGCCACATCCTCCGAGGGCTTGTTTTGAGCGTGGTAACACTCGTCATATTATAAGAGATTGTCCCAGATTTAGAAGGGGTGCACCTCCACAGATTTCTCAGGCCCCACCTATTCCACAGGGCCCTCAGCCTTCTCAGGCCATGATTACTACACCAGTTGCCACTCCACCTGCATAGCCAACTAGAGGTGGAGGTCTGGCAGGTAGAGGTCGCCCTAGAGGGGGAGGCTAGGCCAGATATTATGCCCTTCCTGCTAGGACAAAGGCCGTTCCATTCGATTATGTTATCACAGGTATTATTCCGGTCTGTCATAGAGATGTATCAGTCTTATTTGATCCAGGCTCCACTTATTCTTATGTGTCATCTTATTTAGCCCCGTATCCCAGATGGAGTCAAACTAATGATAAGAGCGAGGTAATCCAAGAATGAAGTCCATATTAATCACCTCCCATTTCCAGGTCAGAATCTCTATATTCTGAATCAATCCACCAAGTTTATGATGCTCGATCTTTACTTGTTGACAATTAGGACACTTGGCTACAAATTCTGTAATATACTTCTTCATGTTATTCCACCAATACTGTTCCTTAACGTCATGATACATCTTTATCGAGCCGGGATGGATGGAGTATCGGGACTGATGAATCTCAATCATAACCTTCTCTCGCAACCCTGCCACATTAGACACACATGATCGGCCCTGGTATCTTAGTTCCTCATCTCCTCCGATCTCGAAAGCAGTAATTTTACACTGCTGAATGTTCTCTCTCAATCATACTAAGGTAGGATCTTCATATTGCCGTGCTTTTACCTCGACTACCAAAGATGATTCTGATGTATTTTGCACATTAACACCTCTGTCATCAGAGTGTAACAATCTAATTCTCATATTGGCTAGCTGATGAAGCTCTTTAGTCAACCCCTGTCTACCTGCCTCAATATGTACTAAGCTTCCCATTGACTTACGACTGAGAGCGTCTGCCACAACATTGGCTTTACCGGGATGGTACAATATCTCGACATCGTAATATTTTAGTAATTCAGGCCATCTACGCTGCCTCAAATTCAACTTCTTCTGCTTGAAGACATATTGTAAACTCTTGTGATCTGCGTAGATGTCAACATGGACGCCGTATAAGTAGCGCCGCCATATCTTCAAAGCATATATTACTGCAGCCAATTCCAAATCATGAGTCGGGTAATTCTTTTCATTCTTCTTCAATTGTCTTGATGCATAAGCAATCACCTTCCCACGTTGCATCAATACACACCCCAAACCTATACCTGAGGCATCACAATATACCACATAACCTTTTGTTACTTCTGGGAGAGTGATCACTAGCGCGTATGTCAATCGATTCTTTAGCTCCTGAAAACTACATTCACAAGCGTCAGAATACTAGAACTTTGTAGCTTTCTGTGTTAACTTAGTCAATGGTGCTGATATAGAGGAAAACCCTTCTACAAACTGCCTATAATATACTTCTAGCCCCAGGAAGCCGCGGACTTCTGACGGTGTTATAGGTCTTGGCCAATTCTTCATTGCATCGATATTTTGAGTGTCGATACTAATACACTCGTCAGATATCACATGGACAAGAAATGCTTCTGAGTTTATCCAGAATTCACATTTGGAGAGCTTAGCATATAACTTACAATCTTGAAGGGTCTGTCATACTATCCGCAAGCGGCCCGCATGTTCCGCCTCCGAACGAGAATACACCAGAATGTCATCAATGAATACGACCACGAACACATCAATATAGGGCCTGAATACGCTATTCATGAGATCCATAAAAGCTGCTGGGGAATTTGTTAGACCGAACGACATCACCAAGAACTCAAAATGCCCACATCTTGTCCGGAAGGCCGTCTTTGGAATATCCTTCTCCTTAACCCTTACCTGATGATACCCTGAACGTAAGTCAATCTTGGAGAAATACTTGGCACCCTGGAGTTGGTCAAACAGGTCGTCAATCCTTTGAAGTAGATACTTGTTCTTTATAGTAACCTTATTCAACTATCGATAATCGATACACATCCTTAACGACCCATCTTTCTTCTGCACGAACAAGACTGGAGCACCCCAAGGTGAAGTGCTAGGCCTAATGAAGCCCTTATCCAGGAAGTCCTTCAACTGCTCCTTTAACTCTCGTAACTCTGTCGGGGCCATCCTATATGGAGGGATAAAAATTGGTTGAGTGTCAGGCAACATATAAATGCTAAACTCAATCTCCCTTTCAGGAGGAAGGCATGGGAGTTCATCTGGGAAAACATCTGGAAATTCATTGACCACAGGGATTGAATGTAGAGTAGGCGGCTTTGCCTCCGCATCCCTAACGCGAACGAGATGATAAATGTAACCTTTTGAGATCATCTTCCTTGCCTTAAGATAATTAATAAACCTATATTTCGGCGTAGCAATGTTTCCCTTCCATTCGATGATGGGTTCACCAAGAAACTAAAACCAAACCATCTTCGTACGACAATCAACATTTGCATAGCATGAGGCCAACCAGTCCATTCCCATTATCACATCAAAATCAACCATTTCTAACTCAAACAAATTTATCGAGGTTTGACGACTACAAATCATCATTGTGCAACCTATATATACCCTTCTAGCAATAACAGAATCTCTTATCGGAGTAGATACAGCAAATGGTTTACTTATAAATTCAGGTTCAACACCAAACTTATTAGCCACAAAGGGTGTAATATATGATAATGTAGATCCCGGATCAATCAACGCATATACATAATAAGAAAACAAAGACAATATACCTGTAACAACATCCGGAGATGACTCGAGATCCTGTCGACCTACTAGAGCATAGGTTCGATTTTGAGTACCACTCGAACTCGGCACTGCACCTCTATCTCTACCACGACCTATCGACTGCTGAAACCCCGTGCTGAAGGTCAAACTAATGAGGAAGAACAAGATACAGATCCATTCGGCTGAGTCATACCACCACCTCTTTTGTTAGGACAACCCCGTATCATATGGCCAGGCTGTCTGCAAGAATAGCACGCATCGGAACCTCGACGGCACAGTCCAAAGTGGGCCTTGCTGCACTGATCGCAATGAGGTGTTGGGGGTCTCGTCTGACTAGTATCCCTATGATATTGTGAGCATGATGCCCGCAAACTCTGACCTGAACCAGAATAGTCAAATCGATCATACCGACGCCTCTGAAACTGTGAAGGGGCACTAGCTACAGGTGGTGCCAAACTCCTCGAAGATTGGGGCGTGATACTACCTCTGAAGTCATCAGAATACCCTACAAACCTCGCCTTCTTATGCTGGCCCCTATCCTTCTCCCTATCTGCCCTTTGCTGGTGCTTACAATCCTCTAATGTCTAGGCATAAGCCTGAATACAGGAAATATGCATGCCCTCTACCAAGGAGGCTGTCGTGCACTTATTTATCAGATGTGGTCCGGACCCGTTCACGAACAGGTGCACCCTATCGCTCATCTCGGCCACCATATGGGGAGCATACCTTACTAAAGAATCAAACTACATACTATACTCTCGCACACTCATATTACCCTGTCAAAGGTTCAAAAACTTATCTGCTCTAGCTCGGCGTATCTCAACTGGCAAGTAGTGACGAAGAAAGGACTCAGACAATTCCTTCCACACAGTTGGAAGAGCGTTCGGACCCCTGGATCTCTCCCAACTATCATACCAGAAAACCGCTAAATCCCGTAACCGATAAGAAGACAACTCTACTATCTCCGTATCACTAGCATGCATAACCCGCAGTATACGATGAACCTGATCAATAAAAGTCGGTGGGTCCTCCTTGGGGTCTGATCCGGTAAACACTAGAGGGTCTAGATTAATAAAATCACGAACTCTCGCACTAACCGGTTTATCAGCAGCACCTGTATTCTGCCTCTGAGCCCGAGCAGCTACCAAACTAGTCAACAACTGCACCACACTCCGCATATCTTGGTCTGTAGTGCCAGACGGTAGAACTGGAGATGATGGGTACCTACTAATATCCTCTGGATGAGACGGAGTAGATGTGTTATGAGACGACATCTCACTCTGAGCCTCACTTTGGCCTGCCTTGGCTGGAAGCACCTGACTGGTACCCTCTCCCGCAGCTGTATCAAGCTGTCTACTAATCACTTGCTTATTAGTCGAAGGAATCACTGAATGAAAACAAGATGAATATTAGAGACGAACACTTACGACTCAACTCTACGCACGATCTAGATTCAAGAAGAATGTAACAACCCTAAATGTCATGTAGCCTCATGATTATAAATATGGTGCGCTACACATCCATAATCAAGACTCTATTAAACACGGCTTACAGACAACTCCTAGGACAACCTGGCTCTGATACCAAGTTTGTCATGACCCAAACTAGAGGGCCATGACTGGCACCTGGGCCATACCTGCCGAGCACCAAAGCACATTTTATCTAACATTTCTTGTTACCTATAAGGGCCGACGAGATCAATATAAATGGTAGACATGAATCCTAAACAACAAATAATAACAGATAATGGCATGAACATATATAACATGGGCCGAAGGGGTTGCCATGAAGCTATATATAAGGTACGAGCTGACAAGCTACCATGCGAGACTATACAACAAAAATCAGTCGACAAGGCAATCCAAACTATACATGAGTCGACACCTGTCTATGAGCCTCTAAAGGAATATAAGTGCTGCAACATTGTCAGATTAGGGCCCCGATATACCCATAATGTCAATAATAAAAATGCATACCAAGACCACGGCAAGTCCGGAGAAGGGATCTCGCCAATAATAGCTGAACTGGGTAGCCTACTATGCTGGGGGAGCTTCGCCTACCTATCTATCAGGACCTGCGGCACGACATGCAGCGTCCACAAATAAAAAGGCCGTCAGTACGAATAAAGTAATGAGTATGTAAGGCAGGAAAGCATAAGTAAGAACAATAATATAAACAGGAATAGAGAATATACAACCTGTAACATCTGGGTACCTCTGAGGGCTACTGACATGAAATGCATGTGTGTGTGTGT
>AWOL01S0021169.1:22022-41563 GCA_000715115.1 Nicotiana otophora
AGTTAGACAAGCCATTTACCTCAAGCCAAGCTCAATCAGTCAATAAGAATGTCTTTCCCTCGATTTTCCGACTCTCATCGGCTCAGATATAGTCACAATTAATTCGATTCAGTCAATACAAATTATAGAAATTTATTCCATATGAAAATAAAAAGTTTTCCATAAAACCCCAAAATTTAACTCAATAATTGCCCGTGGGGCCCACGTCTCGGAACACGACAAAAGTTATAAAATATGAACGCCTATTCGACCACGAGTCCATACCAAATTCAGACATCAACTCGACCTCCAAATCTCAAATTCTTATTTTCAAATCCCTAGGCCCAAATCCGCTAATTTTACCTCAAAAATATATAGTCTAGTCGTAATACACAATGATAATCCAATATTATTGACTAACAATTATCACAAGTGGCTTACCTCAAGTTTTTCCTTGAATTCGTTTTGCAAATCGCCCCAAAACCGTGTAGGAAATGTCCAAAAATGACAAAAACTCGGAACCCTCTATTTTTGTACACTGCCTAGAGGTTCCGCTTCTACGGAATTTTTAACCGCATCTGCAGTTCCACTTTTGCGGTAACTCTCCCGCTTCTGTGGTAGCCTTCGCTTCTGCGATGAGGCGTCTGCTTCTGCGGTCCAAGACCCCTTAGCCCAGGCCGCATCTGCGAACATTGCGTCGCTTCTACGATGCCTCATCCGCTTCTGTGATGCCAGGCTCGCTTCTGCGAGATCGCACCTGCGAGCCAAATTCCGCAGGTGCGATTGCATCAGATGACAGAAAGTTTCCAGCTTTGTTCTAAGTTCAAATTTCGATCCGTTAACCATCTGAAACTCACCCGAGACCCCCCGGGACCTCAACTAAATATAACAACAAGTCCTAAAATATCATACAAACTTAGTCAAAACCACAAATTACATCAAACAATGTTAACACCACGAATCATGCCCCAATTCAAGCTTAATGAAACTTAGAAAATTCAACTTCTATCAAATCAACGCCGAAACCTATCAAATCAAGTCCGATTGACCTCCAATTTTGCACATAAGTCATAAATAACATAACAGACCTATTCAAATTTTCAGAATCGGATTACGGCCCCGATATCAAAAATGTCAACTCCCCGGTCAAACTTTCAAACTTAAATTTCTATTTTAGCTATTTCAAACCTAATTTAGCTACGGACTTCTAAATAATTTTCTGGACACGTTCCTAAGTCCAAAATCACCATACGGAGGAGCTATTGGAATCATCAAAACTCTATTCCGGGGTTGTTTACACATAAGTCGACATCCGGACAACTATTTCAACTTAAGTTTTAAACCTTGAAACTAAGTGTTCCAATTCATTCCAGAACCTTACCGGGCCCGAACTGACTACCCTGACAAGTCATATATTAGCTATTAAGTATAGATTGAGCAGTAAATAGGGGAACGGGATTGTAATACTCAAAACGACCGGCCGGGTCATTACATTCTCCCCTTCTTAAACAAACGTTCGTCATCGAACGAGTTTAGAATTATACTTGGAGCCTAAAACAAGTGTGGATATTTTCTATGCATCTCCCACTCAGTCTCCCAAGTAGCTTCTCCGACTGGTTGGCCTCTCCACTGCACTTTCACTTATGCTATGTTCTTTGATCTCAACTTTCGAATCTTCCGGTCTAAAATGGACACTGGCTCCACATCATAAGTCAAATTACCATCCAACTGCATTGTGCTGAAATCCAAAACATGAGACGGATCTCCAATGTTTTGAAGCATAGATACATGAAACATTGGATGGACACCCGATAGACTAGGTGGCAAAGCAAGTTCATAATCCATTTCTCCAATCTTCTTAAGTATTTCAAAAGCCCAATATACCTAGGACTCAACTTGCTCTTCTTTCCGAATCTCAACACACCTTTCATGGGTGAAATCTTGAGCAGAAACTTTTCCCTAACCATGTAAGAAATATCACAGACCATCCTGCTGGCATAACTCTTCTGTCTAGACTGCGCCATGCGAAGCTGCTCCTGAATCAATTTAACCTTCTCCAAAGCATCCTGAACCAAGTCAGTACCCAATAGCCTAACCTCACTCCGCTCAAACCAACCCACAGGTGATCGGCACCATCTCCCATATAAAGCCTCGTATGGAGCCATGTAAATGCTCGATTGATAGCTGTTGTTGTAAGCAAACTCCGCAAGTCGCAAGAACTGATCCCAAACACCCCCAAAATCTATCACACATGCACGAAGCATATCCTCCAATATCTGAATAATACGCTCGGACTGTCCATCCGGCTTAGGGTGAAATGTTGTACTCAACTCCACACGAGTACCCAACTCTCACTGTGCGGCTCTCCAGAACCGTGATGTAAACTGCGTACCCCGGTTAGAGATGATAGATATAGGTACACCATGAAGCCTGATAATCCCACGAATATAAACCTGAGCCAGCTGCTCCGAAGAGTAAGTAGTAACCATAGGAATGAAATGAGATGACTTGGTCAATCTATCCACAATCACCCAAACTGCATCGAACTTCTTTTGAATCTGTGGGAGCCCAACAACGAAATCCATAGTGATCCGCTCTCATTTCCATTCTAGAATCTCTAATGTAACGACCCGGTTTGTCGTTTTAAGAATTAACGCCTCGTTCAGTGACTTAAGGCCTCAATTAGCTTCGTAATATGTATTATGACCCGCGGGTGTGGTCGAGTTTAATTTTCGGAAGATTCAGAATTTAATTAAAAGAACAATTCTCATTTTTGAAGCTTAAATGAAAAAGGTTGACTAGAGATTTGACTTATGTGTAAACGACCTCAGATTCGAATTCTGATGATTCCAATAGCTCCGTATGGTGATTTTAGACTTATGATCATGTCCGGGAAGTTTTCGGGAAGTTTGACCGGGGAGTTGACTTTTTGATATCAGGGTCGAAATCCAGTTCTGAAAATTTTTATAACTCTGTTATGTCATTTATGACTTGTATGAAAAATTTGAAGTCATTCCGGATTGATTCGATGTGTTTCGGCACAAGATATAAAATTTAAAAGTTCAAAGTTCATAGATTTTGATTTGAGGTGCGATTCGTTGCGTTGATGTGATTTGAAGCCTCGAGTAGGTATGTGTTATATTATGAAACTTGTTGGTATATTTGAACGAGATCCCGAGTGGCTTGGTGCGTTTCGGGGTGAGTTTTGAGCAATGTCTGGGCATTTCGGCACTCTAATGTTGTTCTGGAACTTTAGGAAAAGTGCGGACCGCAGAGAAAAACTGCGGACCGCACAATTTTGAGTGCGGCTCCACTTTAGAGGAAACGTGTGGACCGCAGAGGACAAGTGCGGATCACACAATTTTGTGTACGGCCGCACTCCAGAGGAAAAGTGCAGACCACACAATTTTGTGTGCGGCCACACTTCATGGGTTCTGCAAGTTCAATGGTCCGACTTCGGAGGATTATATTTTTTAATGCACAATGAATTTGGAGATGACTCAAAAATGAAAGTTGTAGCTCTTTGAATCTAGTTTTCAGAAAATTATAGCACCAATTATTTGGACATTTGTACAAAACGTTATGGATATTTTACTGAAGCCGGGTAAGCTATCACAGTGAAGTGCGGCCGCACTCAAAATTATGCGGCCGCAGAACTTGAAAATATGCAGAAACACATGAAAATGTGTGGAACGCACATTAGGAGATCATACGTTGTATTATATAGCCGAGGGTTAGGGTATTATTTTATTTTTAGACTTTGGGAGTTCGGTTTGTGTCGATATTTCGTGGGATTTTCAAGAAATTCATCGGGGTAAGTGATTCTAACTCAGATTTGGTTAACATACATGAACATATCATTGCTTTCATCATTTAATCATTATTTTGAGATGGAAATTTGGGAAAAAATGTAGAAATTGCATAAAAATGAATTTTTGGGATTTGAATACCGATTCAGAGTCGGATTTGGATAAAATTGGTATGGTTGAAATCGTATCGGAATGGGTGTTCGGATTTCATGGAAATAATGTCGGGTTACGAGAGGCGGGTCTTGCGTAGACTTTTAGAATAAAATTTTAAGTTGACGTTTTATTATCCGGAATTATTTTCGATGAATTTTAATGAAGTTATACAATTAATTTGAATAGATTTGAGCTGTCCGGAGGTCAATTCAAGCAAGAAGGAGATTTTTGAATATCGACATAACTTCAAAAAGGTAAGTATCTTGCATAACCTTGAGTGGAGAATTATCCCTTAGGCATTGAGTCTTATGTGGAAAACTGTGTAATTGAAAACCATATACGCGAGGTGACGAGTACGTACTTGGTTTATATGTGTAAATTATATCGGCTAAAATTCTTAGATGCCCTTATGTACTAAATTGAAAACTATTGGCACTTATTAAATCCTCTATTTGTCATGCCTAAATCCTTGTTTGTTGAATTTATTTTTATATGATGATTTGGTGTGATTTCCACCTTGATTTTTATGTGAATTCCGTGTTTTTGTTGAGTTGATATTTTCTTGAGATATTTTCATTATGGATTATTCATTGCAAATAATTTATTAAATAATTTTAAAATGAGGCATTAATCCATTTGCCAAAAAATAATTTTGGATTAAAGAAGGTGTTGTTCCTTGATGAATTACTTTCTAGTTCATGTTGTTGAAATTGGTATTGAGTTATAAAGGCCGTAAATCATACTGAGGCAAAGTGTTAAATTGTGAAATATTATTTAGTTGAGTTGTTCACTTTCGAATATTTTGTTAAGATTTTGTGTGCACATTATGGTCAAGCCATGGGCTCCTTATTGTGGAAAATAATGTATTGTTGATTTCTATGACAAGTTGTAATATTTAAGCACTTGATGTGTAATGTTTTTTGATATGTTGTAATATTTGAGCACTTGATGTGCAATTTGTGATATTTTGTAATATTTGAGCATTTGATGTGCAACTTGTGATATGTTGTAATATTTGAGCACTTGAGGTGCAACTTGTGATATGTTTTGATATTTGAGCACTTATTGTGCAATTTAAAATATGTTGTGATATTTGAGCACTTGAGGTGCAAGTTGTGTTATGATGTGATAGTCGGGCACTTGAGGCGCGAATTGTGATATTTATACGCATGCAGTGGTATAAGGTCTGAGTGTTGAAATGCATGCGGTGAGATAAGGGGGGCTTGATACGCGTGGCTAGTAGGAGAACTACTAGAAACCATGCGATGTGATAAGAGTGGCTAAAATGCGGGTTGCTATTTCAGAAAAAATAATTTTAAAAAAACTAAATGTGAAGGCTCCCACTGTGATATAAGGAAAGATTGTGAATTTATTTATAATTTGGGACTACGAGGCGGTACCTCGGGAGTGCCCTTTGTTGAAATTTATTTATGATTTGGGACTACGAGGCGGTACCTCGGGAGTGCCCTTTGTTGATATTTCTCTATGGCTGCACTTGTCTTTGGTTATTTTGTTTTTCCGTAATTTGTAAATTCTTGTGTTTTTCGTGATGTATTATTTGACTTAATATTAAGCGTTTTGTATTTCTTGTTGTATTGTGTTGACCTTGATTTTTTTGTACGAGACTTTGAGGATTTGTATTTCTGGGTTGTACTTGTTTTTGATGATTGAGTTATGTTAAATAAAAAAACATTTCTTGTATATTTTAATTTAATAAATTTTATATCCAAATCAGTAGGTTATCTGATGCTTTATTTTAATTGAAATGTCATTTTTCTAAAATAAACTTATTCCTTTGTTGATTCCTTACTTTATTTAAAGATTTTAACATTACTTTATTGAAAATAAATTGATCCTGCGGATCTTATATACATTGATATTTTGGTACGTGACGGGTTATGAAAATCATATGGGCATGAGGTGCCGGAGAATATATGATGATTTTATTATTGACACGTGAGTTGTCCGTGTGATTGTGATAGAAATATGGGCACGAGGTGCCATGAAAAATATGAAAGTGGGCTGAGACCCGTAATTTTTATGATTGTGAAATGAGGTGTCACATGGTGACTTTTACTTGAAAATATATTTATTCAAAAGAAGTATATTCGAAAGATATTTATCTTAAAGAATAATATGTGAAGGATTTATATTTGAAAGACTTGGTTAATTAGTTGTACTTGTGTTCCTTATTCGTATGAGCAGTAATTATGATGTTCTTGTTGCCTTGTTGTTATATCACTGGTTGATTTTGTTGTTATCATTGCTAGTTATTTTCCAGTACTATTGTATACTGCTATATTGCATAGGTTATTTGACTAGTGAGTGTCTTGACTGTACCTCGTCACTACTCCACCAATGTTAGTCTTGATACTTACTGGGTACCGACTGTGGTGTACTCATACTACACTTCTGCATATTTTTGTACAGAGCCAGGTATTGGAGATATCGGACTCGAGCAGAGTTAGTGTGTTGATCGCAAGGATTCAAGGTAGAGCTGTTTGGTAGTCGCAGTTCCTTGTAGTCTTTCCATTTTATTGTACAGTCAACTCTTATTTGAACAGTACTGTATATTCAATCTTTGAGATCATTGCATATATTCAGTTAGAGTACGTGACTCAGTATTACCAGTCTTCGGAAGGTGTTATAATTATTTCTGCTGTTGGTTTCGATTATTAAAAAAAACAAATGACTTGAAATGTAATTGTAATCGGCTTACATAGTCTTAGAGACTAAGTGTCATCACAATGCCTGTAGTGGAATTTCGGGTCGTGACAAGTTGGTATCAGAGCTCTAGGTTCATAGGTTCTACGAGTCACGAACGAGTTTAGTAGAGTCTTGCGGATCGGTACGAAGACGTTTGTACTTATCTACGAGAGGCTACAGAGCTAGTAGGAAAATCTCCACTTCTTTCATTCCTTATTGTGCGACATTTATTTAGCTTGAAACATATATCTTATGCTCTTTTGCATCCACTCGTGTATGAATTTGCACACTCGGTATCAACTATGCGCCAACGGTTCATGCTACTACAAAGGGGTTATAAGGGAGCCAGGGTTGCTCAACCATTGTTACCACGTGTCGTCCAAATCGAGGATGCGGAAATATTGAGAGATCATTCAGTTGTGCAATGGGGGTGCAGCGGGTTCTGATACATGGTTGATAAGTACAATCTTAAGAAGGTTTAATTAGTTTCCTAATCATCACAATCATGGTAGGGTCACGAGGTGGATGTAGATCTAAAGATACTTGGTGGTATTAGAGACTATGTGGTTCGTATGAGATTTCTATTTAGTGAAGGGTACATACTAGCATCCAAGACACTGGAGGAAGCGAGTTTAACTGTCACGAGGATGACATGCGCCAAAAATAAATGGCTTGAGGTGTCTTATAACCAGTGTCATACGAGCGATGAAGGTTAGTATTGTGGATCATCGAAATGTGTCCTATGGCTTCGCGCCAAGTGATGGGAGTCCACTATCAACGATCAGATTGCGGGGTCATGCGTTATATTAGTTTTGGCCTGAGATGTATTTATGTGGTATTGAAAGGTTTTACGAAACTTGTATATGATTAAGAGCTGAGATTTGTATGGGATGATGTTGGGACTTACGGTATTTCCGTGTCCTTAATAATTCTACATTTTAGTATCAACGGGGTCATGGAAACAATTTCAGAATACTCGGAGTGCTCCAGTAAGTTCTTTTAATGCACCACCGACACAGAGTTACTGTCATAGACTCAGTATGAGCAGCCGATCCTGCAAAGGGTTTGTTATCAGTGTGGTGATACTAGGCACATCATGAGAGATTGTCCCAGACTTGGGAGAGGCAGATTTCATTAGAATACTCAGGCTACAAGCTCTATTCCAGTTACTACCCACATGCACAGTCAGTTAGGGGTAGAGGACATGCGGGTAGAGGGCGCCCTAGAGAGGGAGGCCCGAACCGTTGATATAATTGATATGGTATGGCTGAGGCTTTTACACTAGATGGTGTCGTTATAGGTACGATCCTGATTTGTTATAAAGGAATATTTTTCATAGTTTGATTCGGTTCTGAGTATTGAGGCGAGTCCTCCTATGATGCTCCACTTATGGGTGAGCTTCGTAATTTTGAAACCTATTTGTGTTTATCCCTATTGGGAGATTTGATGGTGTTAGACCGTGTCTATCATTTTTATTATGTACACTATTGAGGACTATAAGTCCAAAAGTGACTTTCTAATACTCTCTACAATGGGTTTTGATGTGATTTCGGAATAATTGGTTTCAGTTTTATGAATTATACCCCTTATTGGAATGGGGGTTCATTATGTGTTGTAAAATTTGTTTACGAAATTTATTAAAAATAAGAAAGAGAGGAAATTGAAAATTTCGGTTGGAACGATGTGCAAAATACTTGTGATTCGGAGTTGAGGAGAAGATCCTCGCATTTTAATATGATTTAATATATTTAAACCGGGCTACGAGCCGCGGTGGAAGTTATATAAGGACGAGATACTTATGATAAAAATTTTTGTGTTTAAATTCTCCCTTGTGAAATTAAATTTGTACTATAGTACTTATATGGAGTCATGCCTGTTAGGCTTATTTGAAAAACATCTTTTATGAATTTCTCTGTGCATAATTTTCCATATTCGTGTTGTAATTATTGAGTTTTAGACTACGAGGTGAGTGCCTAGGTGGCGTTAAATATGACCCGATAATTTGGGTAAATAAATATGAGATCTTCATGCCTCGTGTGTTGCCGTCAGTGTTATGAAAATTAGATATGAGATTTTGTTTAAGATGAGATTAATTGAGGATGCTGAAATTAATTATAAATAGCTATTATGACCAGATATGTGGTTATGGACATACGTATGATGTGTGCATAGGCACGAATTGTTACAGCTGGTTGAGACTAATACCGTGTGTTTATGTAATGAATTTGAAATTTATTTGGAGTGTAAGGAATTGGCTTAAAGGCTTATAAATGTGAATAAAAGAAACAATCTCCACTGAGATGATGTTGTCGAATCCTTGTTAAATTTACGATGACGTAGAATCAGCCGTGAGTATGTGTGAAATAATGCACTCAGTAATCTAATGTCATCGGAATAATTCTTGGCACGTTCGAGGACGAACGTATGTTTAAGAGGGCGAGAATGTAACGACCCGACTTGTCGTTTTAAGAATTAACGCCTCGTTCAGTGACTTAAGGCCTCGAGCAGCTTCCTAATATATATTATGACCTGAGGGTGTGGTCGAGTTTGATTTTCGAAAGATTCAGAATTTAATTAAAAGAACAATTCTCATTTTTGAAACTTAAATGAAAAGAGTTGACTGGAGATTTGACTTATGTGTAAATGACCTCAGATTCAAATTCTGATGATTTCAATAGCTCTGTATGGTGATTTTTTATTTAGGAGCGTATCCGGAAAATTATTTGGAAGTCCGTAGTGGAATTTGGCTTGAAATGGCGAAAATTGAATTTTCGCAAAGTTTGACCGGGGAGTTGACTTTTTGATATCGGGGTCGCAATTCAGTTATGAAACTTTTTATAGCTTCGTTATGTCATTTATGACTTGTGTGCAAAATTTGAAGTCATTCCAGATTGATTTGATGTGTTTTGGCACAAGATATAGAATTTGAAAGTTCAAAGTTCATAGATTTTGATTTGAGGTGCGATTCGTCGTTTTGATATTGTTTGATGTGATTTGAGGCCTCGAGTAGGTCCGTGTTATGTTATGGAACTTGTTGGTATATTTGAACGGGATCTCGAGTGGCTCAGTGAGTTTCGGGGTGAGTTTTGAGTGATGTCTGGGCATTTCGGCACTCTAATGTTGTTATAGAACTTTTGGAAAAGTACGGACCGCACAATTTTGTGTGTGGCCGCACTCCATGGGAAAAGTGCGGACCACACAATTTTGTGTGCAGCCGCACTTCAGGGGTTTTACAGGTTCGATGATCCGACTTCGGAGGCTTATATCTTTTAATACACAATGCATTTGGAGATGACTCAAAACCAACAATTGTAGTCTTATGAATCTAGTTTCCAAACATGTATAGAACAAATCATTTAGACATTTGTACAGAAAGTTATAGGTATTGTACTGAAGCCTGGTAAGCTGTCACAGTGAAGTGCGGCCACACTCAAAATTATGCGGCCGCAGAACTTGAAAATGTGCGGCAGCACATGAAAATGTGCAGACCGCACATTGGGAGATCAGACGTGGTACTATATAGCCGAGGGTTAGGGTATTATTTTATTTTTGGACTTTGGGAGCTCGGTTTGTGGCGAATTATCGTGGGATTTTCAAGAAATTCATCCGGGCAAGTGATTCTAACTTAGATTTGGTTAACATACATGAATATATCATTGCTTTCATCATTTAATCATTATTTTGAGATGGAAATTTAGGGGAAATTGTAGAAATTTCATAAATGAATTTTTGCGATTTGAATACCGATTCAGAGACGGATTTGGATAAAATTGGTATGGTTGAACTCGTATCGGAATGGGTGTTTAGATTTCATGGAAATTATGTCGGGTTCCTAGAGGCGAGCCCCGCATTGACTTTTGTCGACTTTTTAGAATAAAATTTTAAGTTGACGTTTTATTATCCGAAATTATTTTCGATGAATTTTAATGAAGTTATACAATTAATTTGGATAGATTTGAGCTGTCCGGAGGTCAATTCAAGTAAGAAAGCAATTTTAGAATATCGACATAACTTCAAAAAGGTAAGTATCTTACCTAACCTTGAGTGGGGGAATTACCCCTTAGGCATTGAGTCTTATGTGGAAAACTGTGTAATTGAAAACTATGTACGCGAGGTGACGAGTACGTACTTAGTTTATATGTACAAATTATATCGGATAAAATTCTTAGATGCCCTTATGTACTAAATTGGAAACTATTGGCACTTATTAAATCCTCTATTTGTCATGCCTAAATCCTTATTTGTTGAATGTATTTTTATATGATGATTTGGTGTGATTTCCACCTTGATTTTTATCTGAATCACGTGTTTTTGTTGAGTTGATATTTTTTGGAGATAATTTCATTATGGATTATTCATTGCAAATTTAGTTAGATTTCATTTTTATCGAACAATACTGTATATTCTATCTTTGAGATCATTGCATGTATTAAGTTAGAGTTCGTGACTCAGTATTACCAGTCTTGGGAAGGTGTTATAATTATTTTCATTATTGGTTTCGATTATAAAAAAATGACTTGAATTGTAATTGTAATCGGCTTACCTAGTCTTAGAGACTAAGTTCCATCACGACGCCTGTGGTGGGATTTCGGGTCGTGACATCTAACTTCTAAAGCAATCCACCCGGTCGCTGATGCTCATACTTCACCTGGTGACAATTTAGACACCGGGCTACATACTCCACTATGTCTTTCTTCATCCGCCTCCACCAATACTGTTGTCTCAAGTCCTGATACATCTTTGCAGCACCAGGATGAATGGAGTACTGCGAACTGTGAACCTCCTGGAGAATCAACTCACGCAAACCATCTACATTGGGCACACATAGCCTACCCTGCTTTCATAATACACTGTCATCTCCAATAGTGACTTCTTTGGCATCACCGTGCTGAACTGTGTCCTTAAGGACAAGCAGATGAGGGTCATCATACTGACGCTCTCTGATACGGTCATAAAGAGAAGACTGAGAAACCACACAAGCCAAAACTCGGCTTGGCTCGGAAACATCCAATCTAAAAATCTGGGTTGCCAAGGCCTGAAAATCTAAGGTTAAAGGCATTTCTGCTACCGGTAAGTATGCTAAGCTTCCTAAACTCTCCGTCTTACGACTCAAGGCATCGGCCACCATATTGGCCTTTTCGGGATGATAGAGAATGGTGATATCATAATCCTTAAGAAACTACAACCACCTCCACAACCGCAAATTAAGATCCTTCTGTTTAAATAGATGTTGTAGACTCTGGTTGTCGGTATAAACCTCACAATAGACACCGTACAAATAATGCCGTAAATCTTCAAGGCAAAAACAATAGCTACTAACTCAAGGTCGTGAACATGATAGTTCTTTTCATGTACCTTCAACTGTCTGAACGCATAGGCAATCACCCTACCGTGCATCAAAACTACGCCAAGACCGATACGCGATGCATCACAATACACAGTATAAGACCCTGAGCCTGTAGGCAACATTAATACAGGGGTTGTAGTCACAGCTGTCTTGAGCTTTTGAAAGCTCTCCTCACATTCCTCGGTCCACGTGAATGGAGCACCCTTCTAGGTCAAGCTGGTCATAGGTGCGGCAATAGAAGAGAAACCCTCTATAAATCGGCGATAGTACCCCGCCAAGCCAAGAAAACTCCGGATCTTCGTAGCTGAGGATGGTCTGGACCAACTCTTCACTGCCTCAATCTTCTTCGGATCTACCTTGATCCCTTGGCACGAAACTATATAAAATCAAGTCCGATTGACCTCTAATTTTGCACATAAGTCATAAATGACATAACAGACCTAAATTTTTAGAATCGGATTTCGGCCTCGATATCAAAAAAGTCAACTCCCCAGTCAAACTTCTAAACTTAAATTTCTATTTTAGACATGTCAAGCCTAATTTAGCTACGGACTTACAAATAATTTTTCGGACACGCTCCTAAATCCAAAACCACCATACAGAGCTATTGGAATCATCAAAACTTTATTCCGAGGTTATTTACACATTAGTCGATATCCGGTCAACTATTTCAACTTAAGCTTTAAACCTTGGAACTAAGTGTTTAAATTTATTTCAGAACCTTACCGGATCCGAACTGACTACCCCGACAAGTCACGTAACAGCTATAAAGTACATAATGAGCAGTAAATTGGGGAACAAGGTTGTAATACTCAAAATGACCGGCCGGGTCATTACACACCCGATGCCCCGGGGGCCCCGTCCAAACATACCAACAAGTTTGAAATCATAAAACGAACTAGCTCGAACCCTCGGAACGTATAAAACAACACCAAAAATAAAAATCACACCCCAAACCAAATCGAATCAACTTATTAACTTCAAGTTCTTCCAATTTACTCCGTACGCGCCGAAACATACTTAAACTACTCGGAATGACACTGAATTTTGCGTGCAAGTCCGAAATCACCATATGGAACTATTCCCAAGCTCGAAATCTCGAACGGACCTCGATAACACCAAAACCTAGTCCAAACCAAATTTAAAGAACTTTAAAAACCCTCAAGGTGCCAACTATCAATATTAAGCGCTGAAACGCTTCCGGTTCATCCAGAACCCGATCTGAACATACGCCAAAGTCCAAAATTATCATACAAACCTATTGGAACTGTCAAATCCCAGTTCCGATGTCGTTTACTTAAAATGTTGACCAAATTCAAACTTAGCATTTTAAAGCCAAATTGAGAAATCAAGTGTTCCGATTCAACCCGAACCCTTCCAAGCCCCGAACTAACTATTCCCGCAAGCCATAAAACAGGAAAAGTGCATACGGGGAGTCTTATTTAGGGGAACGGGAATCTAGAAGGCAAAACGACCGGTCGGGTCGTTACATTAAAAACTAGGTGAGAGATAACATGGAATTGCAAAAGATTTTTTTATAAGTGTATTATTTATTTAATAAAAAATCGTTCTATGTTTATTTAACTAAGATAATTTAAAAATAAAAATTTTACATGGTTTCATAGTTTCTAATATGTTGGGAACTTAGAATTGTGTAGACTTCCATAGATGGGGGACAACATGCAATTGCGAATTTTGTTTTATAAGTGTATTAATTATTTAATAAAAAACATTCTATGTTTATTTAACTAAGATAAGTTAAAAAATGCAAATTTTACACGCAAGTTTCATAGTTTCTAATATGATTGGAACTTAGAATTGTGTAGACTTCCATATCAAAGTGTTTTGAAGAGAACTGATCAGTTCATCCAACCATTGGTCAAAACAAGGACGTTGAAGATGATGACAAAATTATGACTGCTATTAAAAGCGTATTCATAATTTTAAGTTTATGAATTTTATTCTAGAAGGAAGCTCGTTGGTTTTGGATCAATCCACCTCTTACGTACCTTTATTAGTAATTTCTTGTGATTCCAAAAATATTCTCATTTTAAATAGTTCGGAGTTAAGCATTTGAGTAGAAAACTAAATTCATTTTGGAATTAAACATCAAGTTACTCACATATCATTATATAAAGTAAAAATAAAAAATTTAATTAGTCAGTTTTGCTATCTAACAGCATTTTGTCTCTTATATTGTCAACATTCGAGAAGATGGTAAAAAATGAACTAAAATTATATTCTCCAAAATTCATGCCTCCATTTTAGAGATATTATTCTTCACATTATTAATCAAGTTCAGACATTCATTTATCTTCAGCATAAAAACAAAAAGAAAAGAAATTCATTTATACTTCTTTATTGTCACGACCCAAAATCCATTAAAGGTCGTGATGGCGCGGGACCCTGTTGTCAGGCAAGCCAAACATAAATACTTAATTTGGTTCACATTTTTATATTTTTAAAATCATATTTCCTTCAATTAAATAGTAAAAGATGAAATTTACAGTGTAAATAATAATATTTTAAAACAATTTCAATACAGGATAACCCCTAATCACCCCAAAATCCGGTGTCACAATTGCATGAGCATCAACTAGGAACGCAAAATAAAATACAGCATCTGTCCGGAATACAAATTGGACAGGAAAAATATAAATACTCCGAAGGAGACTCTGCTGGCTGCGGATCGTAGTTTAAAGTGCAGCCCACCTAATTCCCCGCAAAAACCGCGCCTCTGCGCCCACAAGGTCACTAGGCATATATGCACAAAATGTGCAGCAAGTGTAGTATGAGTACGTAAATCAACGCGTACCCAATAAGTATCCCGCCTAACCTCGAAGAAGTAGTGATGAGGGGTCGGCTTCGACACTGACTATGGGCTATAAATAAAACGTCAATTATATAATTAAGCATGAATTACGTAGAACGTCTGTAAGCTCAATATCATGAAGTAAGTAAACAATTCTTTTGTTCATAAGAAATTTTTAAATTTGTTTTCATTTAACATTTGTTTTTGTATCTCGGGCCAATGAAAGCAATATCAATTATTATCAATTCCAAAAATATATTATGCGCAAATCATGCCGAGGTCGTACGGCCCGACCCAACATAATATTTAAACTGTGCATTGCCGAGGGTCGAACGGCACGAACCATAGATGCATCTATCTGCTACCGAGGCGTTCGGCCCGCTCCACAAAAGAGAAAACACATTTAAAGCAACCAATTCAAGATTTATTAAGGGCAATTACTCAATGAATTTCCAATTCTCATTAACGGTCGAGCAAAATGAAGTTTACCCTTTTACAGTTCCTTTCCTAAGTTTTTGATATAATTTAAGCAATTAAATTAACAGGTAAGTTGCAAACATCGCAAGTATAACATGATTGGGTGCTAAACTACCCGGATATAAATATAATAGTAGCTTCGCACGGACTCTCGTCACCTCGTGTGTACGTAGCCCCCACAAATAGAAGCACATATTAAATTAATTTATCCATGGGGTTAATTCCCTCTTACAAGGTTGGAAAGGAGACTTGCCTCGCTCCGAGATTCCATAACCGGCTTCAAAGCCCTTCCAATGACTCACACTGATACCCATCGCTCCAAAACTAGTTAATAAATGAGAAATTCCATAAATATATACTCTAATACTCATTATAATCATGTTTACAACAATTTCCAACTCCGTTCGAAAAGTCGGTAAAAATCACCCTCAGGCCCACGTGCTCGGATTCCGAAACTTTTCGAAGATAAACTTTACCCATGACACCACGAACTCAAATATATAATTTATTTTCCATTCCATGCCCAAATTCGTGGTCAAATTCTAAAAATACCAATTTCAAGGTTTTTCTTGAAAATCCCATATTTTTACTAATTTTCATGTTTAAATCCTTATATAAACCATGTATTTAACTCACAATATGTGGGAATCACTTACTTTGATATAGATGACGAAAATCCCCCTTCCAAGAGCTCCGAAAATCGCCCATCCAAAAGAATAATGGAGGAAAATGGCCAAATCTCGTCTTTAAAATGACACTGCCCAGCCCGACTTCTCGCACATGCGGTCACTTGACCGCTTCTGCGGTCCCGCAGGTGCGGACAAAATACCGCTTCTGCGATCCTCCTTTAGGCCCCTCAACTCCACATTTGCGGCCCCATACGCGCTTCTGCGTCTTTGCTATTGCGGCTCCATGTGCGCAGCTGCGGTCCCGCTTCTGCGAAACTCGACCGCATCTCCGGTCCCAGCCTTCCCCAACCAGAACCGCTTCTGCGACTCTCTTGGCCACTTCTGCGGCTATGCACCTGCGGCCAAAACCTCGCAGGTGCGGTTATACCAGAAAACAGATGCTTCAGCTTTCTTTCCAAGTCCAAACTCGATCGGTTAACCATCCGGAATCCATCCGAGGTCCTCGGGACCTCAACCAGATATACCAACACATCCCAAAATACATTACAAACTAAGTCGAGGCCGCAAATCACGCCAAACAACATCGAAACTACGAATCACTCTCCAATTCAAACTTAATGAACTTTGAAATTTCAAACTTCTCCAATCGATGCCGAAACCTATCAAATCACTTCCGATTGACCTCAAATTTTGTACACAAGTCATAATTGACATTACGGACTTAATCCAACTTTCGGAATTGGAATCCGATCCCGATATCAAAAAGTTCACTCCCGGTCAAACGTCTCAAAAACCTTCAAATTTCTAACTTTCGCCAAATAACCCCAAAATGACCTACGGACCTCCAAATCCACATCCGGACGCGCTCCCAATACCAGAATCGCCTTACAGAGCTTTTCCCAGACTTGGAATCCCAACCAGACATCAATAACATTGAAATTCACTTCAACAAAAATTCATGAAATCATTCCAAAATCTCAACTTCGACAATAGGCGCTGAAACGCTCCCGGGTCATCCAAAACCCGATACGGACATACGCCCGAGTCTAATATCATCATACAAACCTGTTGGAACTTTCACATCCCGATTTCAAGGTCGTTTACTCAAAAATCACCCTTTAGTCAATTCCTCCTACTTAAAGCTTCCAAAATTAAAATTTTCTTTCCAAATCAACTCCGAACTTCCTGAAATTAAATTCTGACCACGCGTACAAGTCATAATACCTGAAGTGAAGCTGCTCGGGGTCTCAAACCGCTGAATGACGCGCTATATCTCAAAACGATCGGTCAGGTCATTACATTCTCTCCCACTTAAACATACGTTCGTCCTCGAACGTGCTAGGAGCGGCTCTGGAGTTGTCCGAAATCATTGTTTAACACCTCGTGCACCTACCCGTGCTACCAGAGCCTAGTTGAGCACATTTGCTCAAGCAAACCTGAAAATCCTCCCTTTTATCTAGTCAAATAAACCTTAGAGACAAAATCCAACAACTGAAATCCTTTACCTGGTCTGTTTCCAACATACAAACATCGTATCCATCACTACACGATGCAACAATACATGATTGCATACATTTACTGAGTTCATACCATGCACTGTGTAACTCACATGACCATAATAACATCCTTCGATAACAATAATTGAAATTTCACGAATCTGATGTCCACAATACACTTCATGACACATATAAGTCTTGTTTCAACTCTTGAAAAGCTGCCACGACGGAAGAGATGTGCAGAAATTTATAACCAACTGCCGAGTCAAAGAACCATTGGGTTTCTTCTCTCGACAAGAACCATTATCCCATTCTGGACTGAACAACAATATTACTTCTTAATATGCCTTATATAAATCTGATCGCACTAATCCCAGGTCCAATAATCTCGTTTCACCCAGTACAAGCTGCTCAGGCAATAAGCCACCTCAGATACTACAAAAGCCTCAAATGATGCAACGTTGTGCTAATAAGGCACAAACTCACATGTGATACATAAGGAAAAATGAACTCCGGAAAGAACTGCTCAACCCACGTGACTTATTAAATAGCCGAAGAGATGTTATGAACCTTCCTAAGAAAATGAGAAGTAAAACACGCAAAATAGGTATAGGGAAATGTACTCAACATCACACTGTTGCGGCGTGCAACCCGATCCACACATGATACCGTTGCGGCGTGCAACCCGATCCAACCATGAGACCTGTGGTGGCATGCCACCCAATCCAAACAATGAACCAGTGGCGGCGTGCCACCCGATCCACACATAATAATATAAATAAAACACACCTCGATCCGTAACGCTCATACTCATGAAATGCCTGAATGTCAACCATAAGCACGCCAAGTGCATAATACAAATCATGGGGAAACGGGTAGCGTCATATGCTATAAAACTCAAGCACAATTAAGGTTCAATAATGACCTGCATCTCGAGAGCCATCCTGCTCATATAACACTACAAACTATACGGGATCTCAATATGAGCGCGAATAATCAAACCGCCTCACAACCCACATGTCACAATAGAGACTACACGGAAGGGCCAACAACAGAAATAATATCCAAGGCCCGATGACCCCTCCGAAAACAACGCTATGCTCAAATGAACACATCCGGCTTGATATAGAGCCCACATTCACATTTAGATCCATCCGCGTACCTCAAGCCGATTCAGATCATACCGCACTGGGATAATACCCTTTCAAGGATCCACAATGATCTCCCATGACACATAAGAACAATCATCGAATCCAGAACAATCTTCCACAACTCATAATCAAATGAACCAAGTGCCCTTCAGGCATAAATTCTCACATTAGCTATAGTACCACAATCTTCATACTTGGTTTTAAATCTTTAATAAAACAGGTGACTACATGTCACACTTACACAATCTTCCCATGTGACGCACTTTCACGACCTTCCGCACCAGGTAACAAGTTTGCACCTCCATACTATCGGCCACTTTAATGTTGTAAAGCAAATCAAGAATCCGCAACTCAGTACACAGAGCCTCTTACATAGGACACCGATCTCATGTGATGCTAAAGAAAATACCAGCTTACTCTAAACATCTCAATTCTTCCCTGCTCATCTGAGCCCTTGACATTCTTGTCAACACCGAACCGCAACCTTGATCCTCAGTTTCAAATTTCCACTTCACCTAACATGCCAATATGTGAGAGTACAAGAATTCCATAATAACCCCTGATCCACTAATGGAATAAACACTTCATCATATAGAAACTTTTTTACTTAGCTCATTTTAGAAGAGCCATTGCAACACGTGACTGAATCCTCATAATTGCAGAAATACAACCCCACGTAGTGGTATAAACCACTTTGTTCCTCCCGAGATCCATCTACTCATAATAATCCATAATAACCGAATACCTCCGAATAAATCAGTTTACGGTGACCCTCAAGCCTCGTACGTACCGCCACAACCACCTGTAAAACTTCACGCTAAAGAAACTGATCACTACCACAATCATGCTGATTCAACCATTACTAACCGACCCCGGCTTTCTTCCAATTTATTCTCTACTTGCCTTAGAAATAATAATAATAATAATAATAATAATAATAATAATAATAATAATAATAATAATAATAATAATAATAATAATA
>AWOL01S0021169.1:50389-72314 GCA_000715115.1 Nicotiana otophora
AAGAAGGGGAGGTGCTGTCCAAAATTTCGTAGATGAGCTAGTCGCTCATTTGTGTTGAGTTCTAGCTTTCATAAGCTTAACAATGGTCCCTTATTGTTTGTTGTAGATTGAATTACTAATAGGCTGTACCGACATCGTGTGGTTAGGTAAATGACAAAGGTGTGTTAAGGTTATCCCTTCTTTCCTTTTGGCATGATCCATATGATAAAAATGAAACGAGCAAACACGCAACTTTCATAAATGACTCTATTCATAGAAGTACCAGGGGTGCCTATATTCTTGATACCCCATGTGTCCTATTATTATATCATTTGTTCATGGGTCTCAGAAAATACGTAAGTTGATAAAGTTTATCCAAAGGCATATTGATCTTATGACATTCCGAGAGATCTTATTGACTTACTTCTCATGCATTGCATTCATTTATACATGTACATTGACCCACGACTACATGACTTTAAATACATGTATATTATATGTATATGGGGTATGGGGAAAGGTTATGGCATTATATATGCATCACCACCTGATCAGCTGGTATACGTTGATGATTTCGCCCACAGAGGCCGAGATGATATGATGGGATGTCCTCAGAGGCTTGATGATGTTATGTACTCATATACCTATGCATAGTATGACATTTACACACATATGCATGACATTATAAATGTTTCATGATTCACAGAGATATTCAGACTTATATGTTGAGTTCTTTACCCCATGTTTCTTTCATGCCTTACATATTCGGTACTTTATTTGTACTGACATCTTTTTTGCCTGGGGACGCTGCGTTTCATGCTTGCATGTCCCGATGGACAGGTTGACAGTCCTCCTTGTAGGCTATCAGCTAAGCGGAAGGTGTTGGTGCACTCCACTTACTCCGGTATTGCCTATTTGGTCAGTATAATTTGGACATTTATTGATTGGTATAGCGGTGCCTTGTCCCGACCTTTATGACGTTTATGTACTCTTAGAGTCTTGTAGACAGATGTCATGTATATGAATACTTGTATGGCTTTATCGGCCTATGTTTTGAGTGTACAAATGATCATGTCGGCCTTATAGGCCCGTATGTCACGTGTATAAGTTTCTATATCATGTTGGGTTGTCCTATGTCTATCATTCTCTTATGTTTAATCTGGTTATCTCATGATGACCTTTCCGGCTCATTTACCTATGATAGTATGATACGAAATATACGTTACGCTGGTATTCGGTCGAGTAAGGCATCGGGTGCCCGTCACAGCCCTTCGGTTTGGGTTGTGACAAAAGTGTATCAAGGAGCTCAGTTGAAGCTAAGTATAGACACATGGCTGATGTGCAACTGCTGAGATTATATGGTTGCTTGGATTGTTTCAAGAGTTGGGGGTGTAGGTTGTTCAACCAGTGACAATCCTTAGTGATACCAAATCTGCTATTCAGATTGAAGCAAACTCCATACTCCATGAAAGAACAAAACACATAGAGATCGACTGCATTAAAGACAAGATCAAAGAAGGAGTAGTTCGAGCAGTTCATGTAAATACAAAGGAACAACAAACTGATTTATTGACCAAAGGACTAGGGATTGCTTAACATGTGCATTTACTTGACAAGCTTGGGGTGCTTAGCATTTTACACTATCGGGCTTGAGGGGGCATATTATGATATAGCATGTGTTAGTCACGTGTATAGCTGTTAGTGAGCTGTCAAGAATTAGGTGTATAAGTTAATGTTAGTTAGTTAGAGATATCACACTTAGTGTATAAATGTAGCTACAGTGAATTCAATGAAACAGTTCTTCATTCCCTCAATGAGCTCTCTCTCTTCACTAAACTTCCGCCGTTAAAGCATTGGCAGAATTCCTTGCATTTTAGCAGGTGAAATGACTTTGATATCTATGTATTGATGGAATACCAATATTCCGACAATCAAATCACTTATAAATTAATTATATATAATTTTCTTTGATAAATATTAATTGCTAGACCATGACATATGATAACTAGTGTGCTGTCACAATTAAAGATTAAATGATATTGTAAAAATCGTTACATATACATAACTTAAATTTTCTATACTAATACAAATCACGTATATATAATTTGCTGCCCTATGTTTGTTGGTACTTATTTAGAAGGTAATTCAAAATTTTAACCGTACTCCCATTCTTGAAAAGGCATATATCTTACCTTGTTGAATCTCTATAAATACCTATCCCATTTGCAGAAATTACCGAGACCACAGGTATACTATAAATCTGCAAGCTGATATATATCATCTTTCTTTTTTCGCTTTCCTTGATTTGGTCAATAATGGATAAGATTGATAATCAAAATGAAAAAAGTTCCAGCAGTTTTCTACAAGTAGCAAGTTATAATTCATTAAAGTGGTTTTAAGGTTTCAATTCATTTCTTATTATTTATTAAAATAGATCTAAGGGAGTACGCAGTTAGGAGGGTTTCTGGGCGAGTACACCGAAGGAAAAAACCAACAAAAATATTTATTCATAAAATAAATGATATTAATTAAACAATTTAATCAACTGGCCATAAAAATTACAAGCTTCAAATAATATCCATACATACTTTGAAAACAAATCTTCCTTAAGACGGTCAACCTCGGTCAAAAGGTTATTCCGCTCAGATCTAGTGGCCTGAAGGCTGACATCAATGTCACGGATAGTGGAGTAAAATCTTTGTTATGCTCTATAACCCTCTTATGTCTCTCTTCCAACCGGGCATGCTTTTCCGTAACAGCAGCAACTTCTTCAGCTTTGGAGTTTAAGGCTGCCTCCAATTTATTCAGTCTTTCAGTAGAGGCAGCCCCGCGAATGGCAGCAGTAAGAATGGAATTTTGCACCTCAACCCACTTTGCCTTAGCTTCTTCAAATTGTACCCTTAACAGGGCGGCCTCTTGGCTAAGGGTCACTACCTCTTGCTCGCTTTTCTGCAACCGAGCCTCCAACTCAACGGCCTCAGCAGCTTGTGCATCCAGTTCCGGGAGCGAGCATCAATTTGATCTCGCTCGACCAATAATTGATCCCGCTCAGAGGTGAGTTTCTCTTTGTCAAGGATCAACCTCTGAAGGCCCTCGGAAGCAAGGAAGTTAGCCTGTAAAATAGAAGTACAAATTAAAAATCTGCCATAATAAAGATAGAAGGAACAACGGAAGAAACAAAGATCGTACCGCTGTTGTGTTATGCATGGTATTGTTCATCAAAAACTCTCGAGAGATAGACTGTATTTTATTCTTGTCCTTCTCTGAAGCTAGAGGCTTCAGAGAATCAGCAAGTTCCACCGGCTAGGATAGCAGATGGCATCCGGTAGTAACTGAGAGGGAAACACTCCTCCTCCTGTAGGGATCATCGAAGGGGGCCGAATAGTTATGTCGCAAATTCCCATGAACTGGGGACGGGGAAAGAGGGACATCCTCATTTCGGACAACTGCGGCGGGTGGAGATGATGTAGCTATTGCTAGTGGCGAAGGAGAATTGGCGAAGAAGGAGCTGAGGCTGATGGCATTGTAGGTTGAGAAGCATCTGTGGCAAAAGCAATGCTAGTTGTTGGTTGCTTATCAACCGAAGATGGAAGAGACTCGGTACCCAGCCTCACGGCACCCGGAATAGCTGCTGGGAATCGAAAGCAAGAGTTGGCACATCATCCTCGGTTAGTGTAACTAGCTCAACAGATTGAGCATTCTGTTGAGCTGATAAAGGTCATCATCTTCTATATAGAGAAGCCCCCTCATCACTGGCTCATCCATCATCATCGATCACTTCACTGTCTACGGCTGGCTCGAGCGTGGCACTTTTCGCCTTTTTATTTTTTCCCTCGATCGCGGAGGAACGTCGCCTTTTTTTTGCTTGTTCTCCGACCGGAGATTCCAAGAGAAAGCACTTCTACTAGAGGCAGACGTGATGATACCCGTTCGAGTGAAAGCCTCCTGCAGCAACCTTGTCGCATCAGCAGGATCGGCCAAAATGTCCTCCTCGGGGACGGTAATAGAGCCCTTTGGAAGACCTGAATTCCACAAGGGAGAAAAGTTCGTCAGTTTTCCTAAACGTAAGGTAAAAACAAGATAAGTTCAACCTACCATGGTTTTTGAGTTCTTTCCACTAATGGGTCTCAAGCGTAGTGACGTCTAATATCTTCTGGACCCACTGGTCCAAGCCTTCAACCCTTGGTGGTATCCATTAAGTTGCTGAAATAATGAGAGAAGAAGGATCAGTAGTAGTATGGGACAACCTTTAATCAAATGGAAAGACAAACGTTGAACTTACGAGTACGGTTCCATGATTCAGAAAATGATGGAGTTGTGGTCGGGATGATGTCATTGGTGGCAATTACAACCAACCGTTCCATCCATCCGTGGTCGTTGTCATCGTTCATGATGTTGAGCAAAGCATGGTCACCACATTTGTTGAAGTTTATCATTCACCTGCGGAAGATTTGGGGGGAATAAAGGTTCATCAGTCGAGTCAGGGCGAGCTCTTCCCCTATCTCTTGGCATAGACGTCGAAGAAAAGCGACCGTCCACCGCACAGAAGGGCTCACCTGTGCCAAGCAGACATGGTAACGGAAGCAAAACTCCAAGAAAAAGGAATCAAGCTCCCCGCTCAATGAGAACGGTCCCAAAATGAAGGGATACATGTAAACGTACGTAAAACCCTTCTTGGAGAAGGTTACCCGCTCTGCTAGGTCAGGAGCGATGTTGTTCAAATCTTGACAACCGCAGTCTTCCCTCACAACAGGGATGCTGGAAGGACGNTCAGCTCTTCCCCTATCTCTTGGCATAGACGCCGAAGACAAGCGGCCGTCCACCGCACAGAAGGGCTCACCTGTGCCAAGCAGACATGGTAACGGAAGCAAAACTCCAAGAAAAAAGAATCAAGCTCCCCGCTCAATGAGAACGGTCCCAAAATGAAGGGATACATGTAAACGTACGTAAAACCCTTCTTGGAGAAGGTTACCCGCTCCGCTGGGTCAAGAGCGATGTTGTTCAAATCTTGACAACCGCAGTCTTCCCTCACAACAGGGATGCTGGAAGGACGGATGGAAGAAGGATATACGCATACTGCCCATGTGCGGGGATTAACAATAGGTACTTCTCTTCGAAGTCCTTAGTTGTAGTAAGCCTTATGGGGAATCGGTTCATATTAAATGCTCTTAAAATAGAATGACTCGTGGAACCTGAAACAGATGGAAAACAAGACAGGTGGAAATCAAGACCAGGGGCATCAGTCTCGGTTGGCACCGCGAAGCCCCCGAAGGGAACGTTGCTCGTGAAGACAGGTGAATGCCTACCACCCGATAGCATTCAATGAAAAATATTCTGCAGTATTAAATACATAATCCGTTATAAAGAATATGTCATTCATAGCCTGTCGTTACACGTTCTTCAATGGGTCCCATAATTATCATTTAAGAGGGGCATGATCCTAGGACCTTGTTCCCTAGCTGTCACTATAAATAAGGATTCTAACAACCATTGCAGGGGGATGAATTTTCTGACAAACTTATACTATATACTGTTCAAAGTTCAATAGCACTTTACTTTCTTGCTTCTTAATTTTGTTATTACTGCCTTCGGAAGCTCTGCTCCCGGAGCCAAGCTCTATGCTGTCTTATCTCGATTTCAACATTAAGTTTTACATTCTTATTTAATTTATTTTTTATTTTGGGATTAAATCGATTTACTTATCTATAAACTACGTATAAATTAAACTGTATCGTTTTACGAGTAAATATTATTTAACCGAAGAAAAAGAGTTAGTGAATTGAGCAAAGCAATTATTGTCGGTGCTAAGCCTTGAATTGATAACAGAATTTTGTTTAGTTGAGGGACAAGAATAATGCTATTTTGATTGGAGTTACGACGCCCTTGATTCTGCTGATTGATGCAACCACTCCCGTTAGCTTTTTTGATATTAGTAAAGTGACTGCAGAATTTAGTGAATGGCCAAGTGGAATGACTGATATCTATGTACCAATGGAATACCAATATTTCGACAATCAAATCACTTATAAAATACTTACATATAATTTTTTAAATTTAATATTAATTGCTAGACCGGGAAGTATGATAACTTGTATATCGTACAACAACAACAATATATTCAGTGAAATTTCATAAGTCGGATCTGATGAACGTAATATAGATGCAGATCTTACCCCTACCTTAGAGAGATAGAGAGACTATTGCGAAAGACCTTCGGTTTGAAACTAGTGAAAAGAAGCAACAAACAAATAATAGCAACAACCAAGTAATAGAGGACATGAAAACAAAGGGCTCACTGTGCATAAACAATAACTTATATGCCGTCAAAATTAAAAATTAAATGATATTGTAAAAATCTTTAGGTATATATAACTTAAATTTTCTATACTAATACAAATTAGGTATATATAACTTGCTGCCCTATGTTTGTTGGTATTTATTTAGAAGGTAATTCAAAATTTAGAAATGTATTTTGGACAAGACACAATATTTTGTGAAAGGATGTTACTCGTTCTTTAAAGGATAGACCTATTTTTTGTGAAAAGGTGCCATCCAAATTTTAACCGTGCATCCATTTTTAAAAGGCATGTTGGATACCTTGTTGAATCTCTATAAATACCTGTTCTATTTGTTGAAATTACAGAGACCACAGCTACACTGTAATTCTGCAAGCTGATCTATTTCATTTTTTTTTTCGCTTTCCTTGATTTGGTTGATAGAAAATGGATAAAATTGAAAATTAAAATGAAAAAAGTTCCAGCAGTTTTCTACAAGTAGCAAGTAAAGTGGATTAAGGTTTCAAGTCATTTCTTATTATTTTGTTAAAATAGATCTAAGGGAGTACACAGTTAGGAGGGTTTCTGGCGAGTACACCGAAGGAAAAAATCAACAAAAATATTTATTCATAAAATAAATGATATTAACTAAACAATTTAATCAACTGGCCATAAAAATTACAAGCTTCAAATAATATCCATACATACTTTGGAAACAAATTTCCCGTGAGGCTTATCCAATCATCTGACCATTTGTTTCAATTGTACAAATTTTCACAATTTTTTTCAAAAAATTGAATTTACACATTTTGAAACTAAAAATCACGGCAGCATGGTGCACTAAGCTCTCACTATGCACGGGATCCGGGAAAGGGTCAGATCTATTGTATGTCGTCTTAGCCTGTATTTCTTCGTGAGGCTAAAACTTGTTATTTCATGATGGGTGGTGGACTGAATCCGATCTGATGCTTACGAGCATTTGGCATAGGCGAAGGATTAGGTTTGAGCAGCTGCCTGTTATTTCGACCTCGGACATGACTCATATTCTCTTTGAATTTGACAGGGGACAAGTACTCTAACTCTAAGATTCTGGATTCACTTCGCAGACACAATGCATCCATTGATAGGATAAGAAAAATTACCAGAAAGTGTAAAGCAGCAATAATCTTCATTTCTTGTCCTGTCACAATGCTTGTGTTAAGTTTAAGTTTGTTATATGCTTGTAGTTGTGAACAAGAAACTCATACATCTCTTAAAATACATGTTAACCCGAAAAACGGATAGAGTTGAATTTGTACGTAGTTCTAAGGGTATGTGGTATAATTTGACACAAATCGTAAGACTAAGTAGAAATATCGAATATTGACTATAAAGAAAAGATACAAACCGAGTTGAAAGGAGATGATCTATGAACAAGCAAAATAGAATTATGTATGAAGCTAAAAAGAATAATTTCTTAATATGGGAATATCTCAACAGTATTTGAGTTACAGTGTATTAATGACTTGATCCTTTTGCAGGAATAATAGTCATCCTTCTTATAGTGGAGGGATCCTACTTTGGACATAATAAAAAATACATAGTGGGGACCCCATGATAATAGCCAACCTCTGAAGGCCCTCGGAAGCAAGGAAGTTAGCATGTAAAACAGAAGTACAAATTAAAAATCATGCCATAACAAAGATAGAAGGAATAACGGAAGAAACAAAGATCGTACCGCCGCTGCGTTATGCATGGCATTGTTCATCAAATACTCTCTCGAGAAAGAGACTGTATTTTATTCATGTCCTTCTCTGAAGCTAGAGGCTTCAGATAATCAGCAAGTTCCACCGGCTGGGATAGCAGATGGAATCCGGTAGAAACCGAGAGGGAAACACTTTTCCTCCTTTAGGGATCATCGAAGGGGGCCGAATAGTTATGTCGCAAATTCCCATGAACTGGGGACTGGGAAAGAGGGATATCCTCCTTTCGGACAACTGCGGCCGGTGGAGATGATGTAGCAGTTGCTGGTGGCGAAGGCAAATTGGCGAAGAATGAGTTGAGGCTGATAACGTTGTAGGTTATGAAGCAGCTGTGGAAAAAACAATGCTAGTTGTTGGTTGCTCATCAGGCGAAGATGGAAAAGACCCGGTACCCAGCCTCACGGCACCGGGAACAGCAGCTGGGAATCGGAAGCAAGAGTTGGCATCCTCCACTATATCACAATCCCCAGAGCGCTTGGACATCATCCTCGGTTAGTGTAACTAGCTCAACAGATTGAGCATTCTGTTGAGCTGATGAAGGTAGTTGTATTCTATATAGAGAAGCCCCCTCATCACTGACTCATCCAAAATCATCTATTACCTCAGTGTCTACGGCTAGCTCGAGCGTGGCACTCTTTGCCTTTTTATTTTTGCGCTCGATTGTGGATGAACGTCGCATTTTTGTTGCTTGTTCTCTGGTCGGGGATTTCGAGAGGAAGCACTTGCACTTGAGGCAGACCTGATGATACCCGTTTAGGTGAAAGCCTCCTGCAACAAACCTGCTGCATCAGCAGGATCGGCCAAAACGTCCTCCTCGGGGACGGTAACAGAGCCCTATGGAAGACCTGAATTCAACAAGAGATAAAAGTTTGCTAGTTTTCCTATACATAAGGTAAAAAATAAGATAAGTTCAATCTACCATGGTTTTTGTTCTTCCACCCGTATTTAAGGGCTAGTTCTTTCCACCGACGGATCTCAGGCGTGGTGACGTCCAAAGTTTTTTGGATCCACTAGTCCAAACCTTCAACCCTTGGTGGTATCCATCGAGTTGCTAAAATAATGAGAGAAGAAGGATTAGTAGTAGCATGGGACAATCTTTAATCAAATGGAAAGACATACTTTGAACTTACGAGTACGGTTCCATGATTCAGAAAAGAATGGAGTTGTGGTCGGGATGATGTCCTTGGTGGAAATTACAACCAACCGTTCCATCTATCCACAATCGTTGTCATTGTTTATGCTGTTGAGCAAAGCATGATCACCACGTTTCCTGAAGTTTATCATTCTCCCACGGAAGATCTTCCGCGGAATAAAGGTTCAGTAGTCGAGCCAGAGAGAGGTCCTCCCCCGTCTCTTGGCATAGACGCCAAATACAAGCAACCGTCCGCCATACAGAAGGGCTCACATGTGCCAAGCAGACTTGGTAACTGAAGCAAAACTCCAAGATAACGGAATCAAGCTCCCGCTCAATGAGAACAGTCCCAAAGTGAAGGGATACGTGTAAACGTACGTAAACTGTTCAAATCTTGACAACCACAGTCTTCCTTTATAGCAGGGATGCTGGAAGGACGGATGAAAGAAGGCTATACGCATACAGCCCATGTGCGGGGATTAACATTAGGATACTTCTCTTCGAAATTCTTAGTTGTAGTAAGCCTTATGTGGATAATGGTGCTTACCATAGGATCATCATCATCATCAGTGTTTTCTTTGTTCTTTGAAGAACTGGAAGTTTTGGAAGAAGAAGCCATAATTATCAGAATGAAGTAAGGGTTTTTCTCTGAAGAGGAAGATTAGAGAAAGTTGAAAACAAGTGTATGTTGAATAATGAGAGTTTCAGAAATTATGAAGTATAAAAGAAGAAGATAGAAGCGTATAAGTAAAGGAATAGGCGGCTAAAATCGTGGCCATGATTACCTCGTGAATCGGCGAAAGTATTGTTGAATCGTGGGATGACGCGTGTTCGGGGCATTAAATGTAGAGAGACACGCGTCTAATCAAGCGTTAGAAATTTTTCAGAGGGATTCAGTAAATTTTCCGCCAAGAAAGATATCTTTACCAACTTCCTGATGACACAAGGATGTGCCACCGAAAAGCAGGGGGACTATCCGTTTAGGGTAAATCGATTCTTATTAAATGCTCATATAATAAAATGACTCATGGAACCTAAAACAGATGGAAAGCAAGACAGGTGGAAGTCAAGACCGGAGGCAACAATTTCGGTTGGCATTGGGAAGCCCCCGAATGGAACATTGCTCGTGAAGACAGGTGAATGCCTACCACCCGATAGCATTCAATGAAAAATATTCTGCAGTATTAAATACACAATGTGTTATAGAGAAAATGACATTCATAGCTTGTCGTTACATGTTCTTCAATGACCCCCATAATTATCATTTAAGAGGGGTTTGATCCTAGGACCTTATTACCTAGGTGCCACTATAAATAAGGATTCCAACAACCATTATAGGGGGGTGAATTTTCTGACAAACTTATACTATATATTGTTCAAAGTTCAATAACACTTTACTTTCTTGCTTCTTAATATTGTTATTACTACCTTCGGATGCTCTGCTTCCGGAGCCAAGTTCTCTGCTGTCTTATCTCGATTTTAACGTTAAGTTTTATATTCTTATTTAATTTATTTTTTATTTTAGAATTAAATCGACTCGTTTGTCTATAAACTACGTATAAATTTAATTGTACCGTTTTACGGTTCTTTAACAGACGAAGAAAGTTAGTGATTTGAGCAAAGCAATTATTGTCGGTGCTAAGCCTTGAATTGATAACAAAATTTTATTTAGTTGAAGGACAAGAATAATGCGATTTTGATTGGAGTTACGACTCCCTTGATTCTGCTGATTGATGCAACCACTCCCGTTAGCTTTTTTAATATTAGTAAAGTGACTACAGAATTTAGTGAATGAGGAGGTGGAATGAGTGATATCTAGGGTGTTCATAAAAACCCGAAAAATCGAACCAAATCGAAAACCGAATTAAATCGATCAAAAAACTCGATACTTTTTAGGTTTGGTTTGGTTTTGGTTTTGAATTTTAAAAATCGATCAAATATGGTTTGGTTTTGATTTTAATAAAAAAATAACCGAAACAATTGAACCAAACCGACTATAGAAATAGCTATTGTAGTTTTCTTTTGCTAAGTACAAGAATTTATTTCACATTAAAAATAATCGATTTTTAATTGAGTACTTAAATTATTCATCACTAGTTGATTCAATTATCATCAATATATCTTGGTAAATGATGTATTTCTCAAAGAGCAATTGATTTGATAGTGTTACGTTGAGAATGTAGTCTCCGGAATGTGTGTTTGGTAGTGTATGTCTCATATTTAAGAAAACAACCAATAAATAACCGAACAAACCGACAAAAACCGACCAAAACCGACAAAAACCGAATCGATAAAAAATCGACTTAATTGGTTTGGTTTGGTTTCAATATTTGAAAAACCGACTTACTTGGTTTGGTTTCTTTTTTAGGAAAAAATCGATCCAAACCGAACCATGAACATCCTTAGTGATATCTATGTACTAATAAAATACCAATATTTCGACAATTAGATCGCTTATAAAATATTTACATATAATTTTTTAAATTTAATATTAATTTCTAGATCATGAAGTATGATAACTTGTATGTCGTACAACAACAACATATCTAGTAAAATCCCATAAATGGACAAGACACAATATTAGACAAGACACAATATTTTGTGAAAGGATGTTACTCGTTCTTTAAAGGATAGACCTATTTTTTGTGAAAAGGTGCCATCCAAATTTTAACCGTGCATCCATTTTTAAAAGGCATGTTGGATACCTTGTTGAATCTCTATAAATACCTGTTCTATTTGTTGAAATTACAGAGACCACAGCTACACTGTAATTCTGCAAGCTGATCTATTTCATTTTTTTTTTCGCTTTCCTTGATTTGGTTGATAGAAAATGGATAAAATTGAAAATTAAAATGAAAAAAGTTCCAGCAGTTTTCTACAAGTAGCAAGTAAAGTGGATTAAGGTTTCAAGTCATTTCTTATTATTTTGTTAAAATAGATCTAAGGGAGTACACAGTTAGGAGGGTTTCTGGCGAGTACACCGAAGGAAAAAATCAACAAAAATATTTATTCATAAAATAAATGATATTAACTAAACAATTTAATCAACTGGCCATAAAAATTACAAGCTTCAAATAATATCCATACATACTTTGGAAACAAATTTCCCGTGAGGCTTATCCAATCATCTGACCATTTGTTTCAATTGTACAAATTTTCACAATTTTTTTCAAAAAATTGAATTTACACATTTTGAAACTAAAAATCACGGCAGCATGGTGCACTAAGCTCTCACTATGCACGGGATCCGGGAAAGGGTCAGATCTATTGTATGTCGTCTTAGCCTGTATTTCTTCGTGAGGCTAAAACTTGTTATTTCATGATGGGTGGTGGACTGAATCCGATCTGATGCTTACGAGCATTTGGCATAGGCGAAGGATTAGGTTTGAGCAGCTGCCTGTTATTTCGACCTCGGACATGACTCATATTCTCTTTGAATTTGACAGGGGACAAGTACTCTAACTCTAAGATTCTGGATTCACTTCGCAGACACAATGCATCCATTGATAGGATAAGAAAAATTACCAGAAAGTGTAAAGCAGCAATAATCTTCATTTCTTGTCCTGTCACAATGCTTGTGTTAAGTTTAAGTTTGTTATATGCTTGTAGTTGTGAACAAGAAACTCATACATCTCTTAAAATACCCATTTTCATTACGCGTTGCTCCCACTTCCCACTTGCCACCCGTAACTTGAGTCAAATCTCGACAACTTCTTTTATATACACATTGAATGGAGATCTCCAGTCAAAGAATTGAAATGTGAACATAGAACTAAAAACGTTTCCCAAATGTGGTAGGCAGACTTAACAACTTTCGACATCCGAACCCAATGTTTAAACAATTGAAAGGAAATCCAAGTTTCACCATGTAGATTGTGGACTATGGATTTATTCTTAGACGCAAAAGAATTTAACTTGAAAAATGTTACCCCTCTAGTTCATTTTAATTGATTTTTTCGCATTTTTTATGTGGTTCATAGTATTTAAATTTTTCAAATATCAAGAAAGAATGAATTTCTTTTTTTTAAAGTTGTCCTTGGAGTAAAGAACCTTGGAGTATTTGTTGTATTTCCAATGAACAAATTAATATTAATATGGTCAATTTCATTGCTAATTAATGTTAAAAATGTGAATTCCTTAATATGTGTGAAAACAACCAAAAAATCAATTAAATTGGACTAGAGGGAGTAAGTTTTGTGAGTGAAAATCATTATTTTGATTGAAATACTCTTTGAATTAGCTTTTAGAACTTCATATTTTCTATTAGTAATGGACCATATAGCAAAACAAATGCTTATCGGTTTTGTTTTCTTTTAAAATATTCAAAATATATGGATAAAAGAAATTCGGCCCGAATGTGGATTACGGATTCACCTGCTCACCAAATATGAATAAGTTACATTGAACTTTAGCAATATTGTTAATTAATTTCATAATGAATGTTGTTTTACCAACTTAAGCTATCTCGAAATGCTTAAATTTGAAATTGCTTCATGACTTTTCAACTATAATACCACCGGCTATAGGTTGACAAAGCAGTGTCGGCTCAAAATCTACCAATACTACTACTAGCTGCCTTTTGATGAACCTATCAACTTTTTTAATGAAGAATTATTCTAAATAGCCACTCACTCAATTGCTTAAATTACGAATAGTCAATTAATATATGTATAATTCATGTAATAATATATTTATACATATGTATAACTGCATATAATTAGTGTATAATCTATTAATATCGACTAAGAAAAGTAAATAATAAATCGAATCTGCTATTTGTGTAAAATCTCAATTTTAGCATTACGTTGGACGAGTATTGAGGCCCAAAATAACATAGATCAAAATAATATTTATACACATCTTGACCTTACATTCATTCCATGGAAAACATTTTTAATGATATTTAAAACACAAATTCCGTTCTCGGAATGCATTAAATGAAGGAATTTTGGGTAAGCGGTCTACTCTGAGGGGCACAATAGTTGGGGATTTTTTAATTGGGCTGGAGAAGGCAGTTGGAGTTTGCTGGAAAAGGATGTTAAAATTGGGCTGTACACATTCTTCTTTAAAAAAAAAAACAATGAAGATTTAACCCAAATAGTTGCCTACCTAATTTATTAAACTTAAAATAGACGGTGGATATATATATAAAATTTATATATAATATATGTATAATTATATATAATTTATGTATACCGGCTAAAAAAAAGTAAATATTAAATCTGACAAGCTATTTGTGTAACAATCCCTTAAAATTTTCTAATTTGGCTTGTAGAGATTCTTCGTGTAATTTGTAAATGTGTTTTTCTTCTTATATTTTGTAAATAAAGCCAACTTTTTTTTAGGAGAAATGATTCATGTATGGCTATGTATTTTATAAGGTTTTTATCTCTAAGAAAATGCCAGAAAATAAATTGCACAAAAGATCAATTAAGAGTGTATAAAAGAGAAGCTACGAACAAACAATGAAAATTTTACTTCAGATGACAACATTAATATATTTGAAAGTTAAGGTTACTCTTTAAATGCCAAAAGATTAAGGTAAGCATATATATATCTAAATCGGATGAGTAGCATTATTTTCTATTAAATAAAAGGGACTTTTTCGTATATATATACGAGATTTTAAACTTATTTACCCGGTTTTGTCTAAGTTTTCATATTTACAGAAAGTAGCTAAAAGTTTTTACAAAATATATACAAATCCGATCACAGTCTACAATTTATCTACAACTTAAATATACATTGTTTACATAGAATTCGGTTAAAACTATAATTTACATACATTTTATATACAACTTGTATACAATTATATAAGTTGTAGATATTTTGTATATTGTTTCTACACTCGACATACAAAATATATACAATTTGTTTATGTCTTCTTTTTTCGAGGTTCAATATGAAATTCCAACCAAGATCACCTCGAATCTTCATCAAATTCTCTCAAAGTTGAGATATAAACTCCAAATAGTATTCCCAATCATTTGCAACAACACCCAATGCAAATAAATAACGATTGAATCGAACCCAGATTTCGAAGTAAAAGCTTTGAAGTTTCTTAATGGTTGTCAATGGAGTTTAAATTCAAATCTTTATGCTTAGTTTAATCAATGCATAAAAATCTGTATGCTCAATTTAATCAATATCTATGCCATGCCCAATGCATGTGCCAATTATTTAATCTCTTTATTAGTCAATAAAATGCAAAAGTTTGGACCATTTTTATCGATGGGAGAGTAATAAAGTTGTGCCATCTATGTTCTTAGTTATTTTTTGTTACTGATTGTAGGATTTCCATGTTTTCTCTTCATTCATGACTTTTTAAGATCGAAACTTATTATTCTATGTATTTTGGGTGATTGGTTGCGTGGGGGTGGGAGTGGGATACAGTGTATTGTTGAGAGACGTACAGTGGGGGTGGGTAGAAACCTGAAGACTTAGGATTGGTTGCCAATTAAAGCCCTATAACGGAGGGATATTAACTTATCAATAAAATGTATATAATTTGTAATTGTATATTATTCTCATAACCTATAGCTCTTGCGAATACTTTAATAATCTCCTTGCCATCTAGGCAACTGTTTTGTGAATAAATCCAAAGGTTAGGGCATTCCCCTTTTAGGCCACTTTCTCACACCATGACTTGTGGTCGGAATTCTTCCAATCTCGTAACTATTGCTACCTTCTATCATGCAGTCTGTATGACTTTGTCCTTGTATGTGCGCCTATGCGACTCTTCTCTCATTTTTCATTTAAGTAGGTCATACTATACCATAACTCTTTCTTCGATTTATTGTTACTAAGATCTTCTATCGAACTCCAGGTTACTCTCGTTGCTTATCCTATATGTATAAATATAAGTCCTTTAATGCTTCCTCATTATTGTTCATCTTAAGAATAACGGCGTAATCTCATCTCATACTTTGTAACTTTTATCCATCCATTGTTTATTCACCTCAATGTTGATCTACAATCTACCACTGATAACTTGAAACCTCTTACGTAATACATTGTCACTAGGGCTCACGTCGCATCGAGGAACATTTGAAGTGATTTTCCTGATCCACCTAGGGATGATACTATACTTCAATAAGTGTATTTCATAGCATCCCAATATAATTCATCTTATGGGGGTATTTTAATCCCTTGCAATTCATAAAATCCCTTTTCTTTATATCATTACTCAATCACATGTCTAAATGTCGTCCTCTTTTCTTTCACAATTACACCCTTATTCTACTACCAAGGCAGCATTTCATCTCTTGTAAATGCTCCTAGTCTTAGACTCCTCTGAGTTCACTCATGCTATACTGAGCTTTCTATAACTTACGGAAACCATCTGCTCTCTTGTTTTGATGGGATTAATCCCGAGGACTTACCTATTCTCACTCGCCTTTTCTTATCCTTACTCCTGTCTTCCTAAAACCTTGTCTCTCTACCATGCTTTAGCTTGCGACCTACACATATCTATTTATACTACTCGCAACCTTACTCTAACTTGCTTGCACTATACTAGAACCTCACGCGAGACATCACATTGTCCCTAACTCTTATTTACTCTCTTAACTATACCTCTCAGTACCTGGAAACCATAGGCTGGTATATATGTTACTGACGACACCGCTATCATTTCTTGATACCGAATCCCAGTGTTTCCAGCCCTCTATCCGAAGTATGGACTATTCACAACCTTTTGCACGTGAGTATCTCGCACCTTCTTCACATTTACCTTACATACCTTAAAATCTCGCATCGTATCTTCCATCTCTTTCATAACCTCCCTTCCACATAGGTATAATTCACATCTACAACTTAAAGCTCTACTATAATACTTGCACCTCTGGTGCATACACAATCCGATGAAAGCTTCATACTGACTTCCTAGGAGGCTAGTACTCTTCTAACTGGCTTTAACCGTTATAGAATATGGCTAATGTACTATCTCTCTTGTACCACTGATATTAAGAGTGATTCTGCAATGGTTTCAAATCGATTTCTATAATTATCTAGGTTCAATAATCAGACTCATGATTTACTTAGCTAATGTAACTCTTTAGTTTCCTCTTCTCTCTTAGCCTTTACGTAGGCTTAAGCTATCTTCCGATTTGTGGCTCAGGGTATTAGTTATTACTTTAGTCTTTCATGGACGCTATGAAATATCCATGATATACTCTTCTAACAATTCAATCCTTTGTTTATGACCCCGGGCTCAATTCTTTCTTTTAACTTACATCAGAGTCTTCTACGGCTGTATGAATGCCAACATATATATTGCATTGATAATACTCTAAAATCTTAAATGCGTTTATAACATAACTAACTCTGGATCATTGATCAAATAATTCCTTTCGTTCCTTCCCAGCTTTCTTTAAACATAAGCAATTACTTTTCCTAGTCATTCTGCTACATGTTGCATGAATAATTGGCTTATCTTAGTGCCCACAAATACTAGAATTTCCTGTAATTCAAATGTCACTTTTGGATTTTTTTTCCACTTCCCATTCATTAGCCACGATAAGTGCCACTTTCTTATGGAGTGCATACAATGTTGTAGTGAGACTGTTTTTACATGACCATTTCTTCTTCAAGTTACTATCTTAAGTTGAAGCCTTCTTCCTTATTTCCTCAGCTAGTCTCTCATTGTCGTACTTAGGGGGGACCCTCTGACTCTTGTAAAGCTGCGAGCTTATTACATAGTATACTCGATGGAATTTTTGATGTTCTTCCTCAGCTATAATGGAATTTTTATGACAAGGTGGGTTGCTCTGATGGTAAGCACCCTCCACTTCCAACCAAGAGGTTGTGAGTTCGAGTCACCCCAAGAGCAAGGTGGGGAGTTCTTGGAGGGAAGGATGCCGAGGGTCATTTGGAAACAGCCTCTCTACCTCAGGGTAGGGGTAAGATCTGCGTACACACTACCCTCCCCAGACCCCACTAGTGGGATTATACTGGGTTGTTGTTGTTGTTGTTGTTCCTCGGCTATAATTATCCTTAGTTACTTACCTCCATGCCCTTATGCTTGTAGGGTTGCTTCTGGACTGGTATTTTGACTGTCTTTCCAATGGCACTCTCTTTTATTTCTGTAACACCAATATGGTACCTTTAACTACCCCAACTCTTATCTGAATATTGCTCAAGGATTACAATGTCATAACTGCGAGACTGAATTCACCATATTGGATTTCACTATGCTTATCTTGCAGGATCTGCTGATTTGTCTGTATTCTCTTGTCTAGCCATAACTAGGCTCTTCCTAAATCAACTATTAACTACTCGTTGGTCCATTCTCATATCTATATTCCGCATAATCTCTCATGGGATATGTCTTTTGTCTTAACTTACCTCTCGCACTGGCTCCTTATGTATCAAGTATTCATTCGCACTTATTTATCAATAACATCCTGGTCGGGAACCCTTACTATCCCTCCCTGCCATCGTGCTTGCGTAATGTTCTGGAGCCGTAACCTATCTGTGGGATTTGAATAAGTGCAACCTCATCCCTTTCTCATTTTTATCGCATTATTCCTTTACTATTTCATAGTTCCCTAAACTATATAACTCCTACTTAATACCATATCACACCATCTTTCCCCATCTCTCCATCTTTGGCGTCTTTTCACATATTCACTAACTCTTACTTGCCTTGTGGTAATCCTTCTATATCACGGATAATGAAACTTCTTACTCACGAGGGTGATACCTAGTGTAAGTGGCACACTTAGTCCCTTAAGCTTAACTCTGCTCACAATGCTTACTTTAGGGAAATGTCTTCTTGAATGAACTTTAAAGGTTATTCTTTTGTTGTCCCTTCTATTATTGCCAGAACTCTATCTCTGAAATTTTCACGATGCCGACTATTATAAAATCCTTTAGTCCCTAATTCATGTTCAGTTTATCTTATTCACTACCCTACTGATTTCTATTACTCCGGGGGTCTAACTTTTCCTTCTGGTAATCACATTGGAGTCACCAACTCATTTCTCGAAATGGGGATATGACTTTATGGATTATACTCTTTTATTGCCTCAAGGCATGTCACCTCTTGTCTTTTCCTTTACTTGAATATAGACTCTGGCATCCTGTCATATTTTGATTTGCTGTTATTACTCACTTATCACATCATGCTCATAATGCTTTATTTACTCTCTTCTTATCCTCATGCTAATATTTATGTCTATCACTTTATTCAAAAAGCTTTAACAAAATATTCTTTTACTTTTAGCTCCCCTTGCTCCATCCACTAGCTCTTCGGGTCGCCTAACATTTTCTCTTTATTATGGACAGGAGTCATACTAAGGTAAATATTTATCTCTTCTACGATTCAAGTGCCTATCTTTGTAATTTTTTGAACATTCTAGTATTCATATCTAGATGTACTATTCTAGAATGCACCATCTGGTGTCTCACAAGGAGAATTATTACCACGTTTGCAATATCCTTTGGAAATGTCAGCTAACTCTAACAATCCATCCACAATTTTTGGTTACTCTAACCCCAGTTGGATCCTGATATCCTGTCCTTCTCTTAAACTATATCTGTTGGCTCCCACAGAGCATAACTGAGATGGGTGTGGCCAATTGTACATACCGCTAATACAATTGAAGGTAACTCAAAATGCTTATATTTCTCTGCCTGAATTGTAATACTGATAATCTTCATTAATTGGGTACCTCGTACCCTTCTTTACCTTGCTTCTTTTACTTGTGAAAACTTATATCTACCTTCTGATTCTCTCGTTGCTTCTTACCATATGGGTGGATAGATATTCACGCCTTAAGGCTCCTTATCAAGAAGCCTACACGTCTTAGTACACACATGATCTGCTGAAGACCTCACATTTACTCATCATAAGCATGATGTAAAATCGAGCTCCTCTGACCCAACTCTTCTACATCTACATCTCTTACCAACTATCTTTTTGGATGTAGGTATCATTATATTACGAATGAAATAGAAGTTAGGAGTTTGAATTCTTACAACTAAGCTCTACCACACGATCTAGAGTAAGAAGATAGGGTGACAGTCCTAAATACCTTGTAGCCTCCTGCTTATAAGTGTAGTGCACAATATACTCATAAACAAGACTCTACTAGACACGGCTTGTAGACTCCCTAGGACAGAACTGCTCTGATACCACTTTTGTCACAACCCAAACCAAAGGGCTTTGACAGGCACCCGATGCCTTACTCAATCGAATACCAGCGTAACGTATCTTTCGTATCATACTATCATAATTAAATGAGCTGGAAAGGCCGTCATGAGATTACCAGAGTAAAAATAAGAAAATGCTAGATATAGGACAATCCAACATGATATGGAAACTTATACACGTGACATACGGGCCTATAAGGCCGACATGATCATTTGTACACTCAAAATATAGGCTGATAAATCCATACAGGTATCCATATACATGACATCTGTCTACAAGCTTCTAAGAGTACATAAATATCATAAAGGTCAGGACAAGGCCCCGCCATACCAATCAATACATGTCCAAATCATACTGACTGAATAGGCAATACCGGAGTAAGTGAAGTACACCAACACCTTTCGCTGAGTCAATATGTCGGCAAAAGGGACGTTAGTACAAATAAAGTACCGAGTATGTAAGGCATGAAAGAAACATGGTGTAAAGAACTCAATATGTAAGTCTGAATATCTCTGTGAATCGTAAAACATTTATAATGTCATGCATATGCGTTTAAATGTCATACCATGCATAGGTATATGAGTACATAACATAATCAAGCCTCTGAGGGCATCCCATCATATCATCTCGGCATGTGTATATAACACCATCTGGTCATGGGTCAATGTACATGTATAAATGAATGCAATGCATGAGAAGTAAGTCAATAAGATCTCTCGGAATGTCATAAGATTAATATGCCTTTGGATAAACTTTATCAACTTATGTATTTTCTGAGACCCATGAACATATGATATAATAATAGGACACATTGAGAATCAAGAATATATGGACCCTTAGTACTTCTATGAATAGAGTCATTTATGAAAGTTGCACGTTTACTCGTTTCGTTTTTATCATATGGATCATGCCAAAAAGAAAGAAGGAATAACCTTAACATACCTTTGTCATTTACCTAAACACACGACGTCGGTTCATCCCGTTAGTACTTCAATCTACAAAAAATAATAAGGGACCATTGTTAAGCTTACGGAAGCTTGAACTCAACACAAATGAGCGACTAGCTCATCTACGAAATTTTGGACAGCACCTCCCCTTCTTCTGTTCATTTTCCTCAAATCCACAAACAAGACCAACATATCAAGAATGTCAACAAACATATATATATCAATATCTAACCTCATATTTATTACAATACATCACTAAAACAGTCCACACTATCTCACCCAATAACCAAGTTCTAACTTGCACTTTCCAAGCCTTTTCTTCTTCCAGACATGTCAACCACAATAGCAATAGTATTCTTAAGTTATTTCTACTGATTTTCAGTAATAAAAAATCAAGAATTCAATTCTAAAATAGTCCAGCAACTACAACACTTTAACATGAAGTTCAACTTACTTCACAAGTTTCCTTTATCAAATAAACTAGATATACATAGATGATCTTAAATACATATAGGAGAAGTTAAACCTTATCTTGGTAGAAAGAATACTCATCCAACTAAGCTTTACTTCAAGCTCAAATAAGCTCTTTACCCCAAACAACATCATAGAGAGATAACTAGGTGATCTTGATCTTCCAAGAGAGAAATCACCTTACCAACTTGTGGATTTGGTCTTGAACCCTAAGATAACTTTGA